>CM055280.1:9303172-9395672 GCA_029237695.1 Conchocele bisecta | reverse complement strand
TTGGCATTTCATTAGAATTGTGTCCTTGGACAATTCTAATGAAATACCAAGATGTGTTTTCATGGAAAATAAGAAAAATATTCTATGTTTGTGGTCGGTTTATTGCTTTCTGCAGCATGATAAAGGTACCACAAAATTGTTATTGCTTTTTGATACTCGCTACTTCTGATTTCAATTGGGTTTTTGGCAATTTTAATTGGGTATTTACGCAAATACGCAGCTTATCTGGAGCTCTGGGTGCAGGGCCAGGGCCCTTTTTAATGTTTTGATGCAAAACAGAAATATTTGTACATGAAATAAAGGGAGAGTACTGCGATTACCTTATACAAGGCAGCCAATAATCCACTTTATAATGGCTAAATGGAAATGTTGAGTTTCTATTGAAATAAAAATACAGAAGAACCTCTCTAATATTGACATCCTTAGTTTCCTAGGAGACAGTGTGTCAAAAATATTGATGGGTTGTAGTGCTCCAGATAAGGAATTAGTAATTGAATATTATCATTTCTGAAACAATTAAATTTTAATTGGGTAAAATAAAATCACACTACTGTTTACACATCAACAGGCAGCAATTAGTGAATAGTTTGCTTCGAAATGAAAACTTGTCGTGGCATTTCATTAGAATTGTCTCCAAGATGTGTTTTCATTGAAAATAAGAACAAATATGCTATATTTGTGGTCTGTTTATTTTTTCTGCAGCATGATAAAGGTACCACAATCTTTTTTATTGCCTTTTCATACTCACTACTTCTGATTTCAATTGGGTTTTTGGCAATTTTAATTGGGTATTTAGATGTGTTTTCATGGAAAATAAGAAAAATATGCTATATTTGTGGTCTGTATATTGTTTTCTGCAGCATGATAAAGGTACCACATACTCGCTACTTCCGATTTCAATTGGGTTTTTGGCAATTTTAATTGGGTTTTTAAGCAAATATGCAGCTTATCTGGAGCACTGAATATTTTTCAACTTTGTAGATCTGCCTATAATATCACTTCTTCGTCTGAAATTCATGATGGTCCAGTGACTTCACCGGTAGAATGGACACAAATGGTTACGGAGCAGTGAGGTCTGAAAGCTCTGGTCTCAGCTGTAAAACTAGCGGTGAGTAGGTGATTCAAATGAAGTCACAACATTATTATGTGGTATGGCCATTTGTCATGTGCGCCCAGTCCAGGGATTCCGCTGGGGAAAATAAAAAAATCGCCACTTTAAAAAAAAAAAAAGGAGTTATTTTGTATCGCCAATTGTTTATTTTTATCGCCAATTGCGAAAGTGGCTATCGCCAGCGGAATCCCTGCCAGTCTAGTTCCTGAATGGAACTTATGACATTTGTGGCCAGCCTAGCTTCTGATCTGCCTCCTCATCCTGCAGCGTGATGGGTATCTATACTGTTTGCTAAAAGTATGATGGGTGTTTCACTGGCTGAATGCTAAGCACTAAGCAGTGTAAATCATACACAAGAGGCGCAGACTGAGTTTTGTCACTCCATTGTCACTCCATTGTCACTCCATCATTTCTTAAGCAATTGGGTATTTTAAAATTTTAATTGGGTAATATAAAATCACACTACTATTTACACATCAACAGACAGCAGCTGTTGAATATTTTGCTTTGAAATGAAAACATGTCTTGGCATTTCATTAGAATTGTCTCTTTGGAGACAATTCTAATGAAATACCAATATGTTTTCTTAGAAAATAAGAAAACTATGCTATACATGTATTTTTGGTCTGTTTATATTGTTTTCTGCAGCAGGGTAAAAGTACCAATTTGTATTGCTTTTTGATACTTGCTACTTCTGATTTCAATTCGGTTTTTGGCAATTTTAATTGGGTATTTAAGCAAATACGCAGCTTATCTGGAGCTCTGGGTGCAAATGCTGAAAGCTCCAATTCTCTATTCAGGACCTCAACTTCTTTTTAAAGAAAAAAATAGTATCTTTTTTCTTAAAATATAAATGATAAAATGTGCAAGTCTGTAATATCCCATATCTATTCATACTTGCCATTTCTGAGACATCCATCAAATAGCCTTACCAGGGGGGCGTTTCACTAAACTTTGTACATGTACAACTAAAATGTTTGTAAATGCAAAATTAAGATAGTCTGTAAATTTCACATTAACAATGTTTTCACGTAAACAATTATTGGATTTACATTTATTGAGCATAGCAGCCTATGTTTAATAAATGTAAATCCATCAATCGAAAATTTCAGACGATCCTAAATTTGCACTTACGAACATTTTAGTCGTACAAAGTTTAGTGAAACGGCCCCCTGTATACTGGCATTTGTGCAAGACAAGAAAGTTGTACTCTTAATTTCCAGTTTCATACTGATGATCATGAACATACAATTTTCATCTGTTTTAAAGCTTAAAATGATGGAAGACTGTAGCGAAAGTGAGGGCGAGGATATTTACCTTTATTGTGAAGAAGGTAAAATGGTCGCAGTCTGACAAAACCACTTGGGGACAAAAATGAAGCATTTCTTATATCCCAAAGGAAATAGTGGCATAGCAACTTGAATACGTCGAATAGCAATACCACTAGCCTTGGGTGAGATTGATTTTCAACGGGTGAGAACTAGGTCCAGATCAGACTATGTATAATATGTATAAGTTATAGTTCACATATTGAATTTTGAAAAATTAATTTTGTAGTGAGCGCAAGCGAGCGAGAAATTAATTTATTAAAAATTCAATATGTGAACTATAACATACTTAGTGTTTACCAGCCCAGTCGCGAAGCTCCGCCCCTAACAGTGATTTCAATCGCTATACTAGCATGTGATTGGCAGAGTGATACGAAGTGAGCACGTGTGTGGGCGGTAATATGCTTTGCATCTCGTGAACTGATGACAACAAGGCGTAAAATCAGTTCTAAATATATCGGCTGAACGTCTGAACATTAATGAATAATTTAATAGATATTGGCAAAAGTGTCGCAATATGCGATTAATTGAGATGGAATGCTGTTCTTTCATCGGTCGAGAAACTAGGGCAAACAATAAGTGTACATTTTCTGCTCAGCAATTACACGTATAACGTCCCATTGTGGTTTTGTCAACTACGCAGACTCATCCAATAAATAAGTTATCAAACATAAAAATAAAATCATGAGTATGGTAGGTAGCCTACTTTGGCACATATTCCGCCGCTTTCAGAGGATTAGAATGGATGATGTTTAGTATTTAAATCCCACTTAAATTCTTAATTTTATGCTTGAATTCTTAATTTTACGTTGAAACCAAAAATTGTTAATTAAGAATCCCCATGCCTTCAAACCATGCCAGTTCTAAAATTGCAAATTCTCTGAATGTTGTTCTAAGTTAAATTACTCATGATTTCCATGTTTGGTTGCCTATTTATAAGACCAGGGCCCAGGCTTATTAACCCTTTCACCCATAAGTAACTGGAGTCGATTTTCATATGTTAATTTTGCAACCAATCCAGCCATCACAAAACGATTTTCAGACTAGTCCATTTATGAAAAGGGGGTGTTTTTTGTTCTCAAAACTATGAAAATTATGTGCAAAAAGTGCAGATCCTGATGAGACGGCTCGTCACGAGCCGGCTCATCTGGATCTACACTGTTTGTCAATACCACTATACAGGTCTGTGGTGTTGAAAGGGTTAAACATTCTGAGCATATTCTCCAAATTCGTAATCAAAAACATGCAGTTTGATTGGCTGAGACTGAGCACAGCTCAGCCTTGACAGATCAAAACTTAGTGATTTTGAGTTGCGAGAGTGGAGAGCATGCTAATAAAGTTTTGAGCCCAGGCCCTGACTATACCATAGATATCCCCTGGACTACCAGCATGTGTTGTGTGTATGTTTGATAGTGTGCTTGCTTGTAACGTACTTTATGCATATTCCGTATTTATTATAATAAACGCCCTCGGGGGGGCTATGCAATTCGTGGGGATCAAAACGTGGAAAATAGGATCAAAATATGTTGTTTTCACATGCAAAAGCCATTTAAAAATGGCTTTTGTATGTGAAAATAACATATTTAGACGGGAGGGGGGCTACTATTAGAGAGGGGGCTACTATTAGAATAAATACGGTAGCTTAACTCATTAGTCTGGTTAAAAAATAAATCAGAAATATTTCTTAACTGAACTTATGTATGTGTTGCTACTACTTTTCTTATCTGTTTTCTTACTATGTCAAGATGAAAAATGATTGACCAGTGTTGGCAAGATTCACCCTTACAATGCTGCATTAAAATTTGTCGTCTGCTGTTTATTTTTTATTTTCCATTTTTCTCATCAAAACCAATGGAAATGATTCTAAAGTGTTGTCAGACCATGTTTTTAATGAGAAAGAAGACAAAACATAAATCGACAGCAGACGACAATTTACATTTCTATGGGTTAATGCATCTGGCAGACGATGTTGTAAATTTGTATATTTTGGGATCCGTGATTTGATTCAAATAATAAATAACAGAAATTCGAAAAAGCGTTATAGCAAACTACATGTATAGAAAAGTCCAAGTTTATCAGCGACACTGAATCTGTCATGAAGTCATGAAATGTGTTAAATCGGGTTTAATTCATTTCATTCGGAGGATACACAATTTTCCTGATCGAAAATGCTAAATATTTTGTTTTCTTGTTGTTAGAAATATATTTTGTGACCACCATTTGAACCGTCTCGACAAGTCGGTTCAAATGAGGGGCCACAAGATATATTTTTGTTGAAAAAGAAGAAAATAGAAAAGAAAAAAGACTCAAAGTTTGCGTATACTTCACCCTTAGACAGCTACACACAACAATTGTCGTCTGCTGTTGCTTTTATATCTTGCCTTATTTCTCAATAAAAACGTGGTTTGGCAGCACTTCAGAATCATTTCCAAAGGAAATGATTCTGAAGTGCTGTCAAAGCATGTTGTAAATTATTATACAGTGCTGTCAAAGCATATCTTTGATGATAAAAATGGGAAATAGAAAATAAACAGCAGACGACAAAAAATTGAGATAGCGGTGTAAGGGTTAAAATGTATCTTGTAATGTGTTAAAAAAAGCACTATGTCTCATATGTTGTCTCAATTGCTCTATATGTGATTTGTTATTTCCTTTATAGACGGCAAATTCCCTATATCAACCAAATGCTCCATCTTATTTGATCACATTCCAATCAGTTTGTGTTGTACTTAATTTTAAGCACAATTTGTGAAAAATAGGTTAATTTCTGTAAAACGATCACGTACCACATTTAGAGTGAAGTTTCCATTGTAGATTAATTTAAATGAAATCTCTGGGTTTTTTTGTGCTTCTTTCTTCACTTTCCATGCATATCTGAGACGTGGACTTTCAAGGCGTGCTAGCACAGGATGGTACTACGGTATAAAACATTCCTGGGGTGGAGGGGGTGGTAGGTCACATGGTTGCACGTTGGAGTTTTTAATTTCTGAGCATATATTAAGTTCTCCTGATCGAAATCAGGAAGTCTTATTGGCTGAGACTGAGCTATGTGTCAATCTCAGCCAATAAAACTGCCTGATTTTGTTTGATTGGCTGAGACTGAGCTACTCTGTCTTGGCCAATGAAAGTGCCTGCTTTTGAGTACAGATTTCAGAAACATGCTCCTAATGTAAAAGCACAGCCCTTGCATAGAGATGCTTTTTATCCCGTCAACACATATTTTGCGTATGTGCCGTGAAACACGGTGCCGTGAAATATTTTTGATATCCAATCAATACTATTTTTGCATTTTACAGCCATTTGTAGGTTTTGACGGGATAAATAGAATAGTAGGTTAGTGCCGTGAATGGGAAAAAATATCTGGCGCGGCACGGAAACGGGATGTGCTCGGCAGAGCCTCGCCCATCCCGTTTCCTGAGCCTTGCCAGATATTTTTTCCCATTCACGGCACTAACCTACTATTCTCTATTTCTCCAGCTGTTTAGAGAGATATCAACTTGCAAACTAGTCACAATGGTATTTGTGGTTCTGTCCATTTGACACCTGAAACCTGTGTAAAGGTTTTATTTACGCCTACACCATCTGTAGCCGATTTCACCAACACTGCAAAGTATACTTTAGTAGCAAAGTATACTTTGAGGGAGAAATTTTCAATTTTATGATAGATTTATTAATTTTTATTATACTGAATTTATTACATTATCACAGCCAATTTGGCTGTGATAATGTAATAAATTCAGTATAATAATTCTGCATACTTTTAATCATGAAATATATGCATTTGTTAGTTCTATATGAAATAATGCATTTCAGGAAAAGTAAATGATTACTCCCTCAAAGTATACTTTGCTAGTAAAGTAGACTTTGCAATGTTGATGAAATAGGCTACAGGGCTTATACACGCTGGGTGTTCGGTATAACGAGGTTTCACTGTATTATATATGAAAGCCAAAATAAAATACTGCATTGTAGCCTACATTGCAGTATTTTATTTTGGCTTTCATATATGAGCCGCGTCGCGAGAAAACCTGTCTTCGGGAAATTCTTGGTCAAATTAACATTTGGTTACGATGACAATGGTATTTGTATGATGCATTTAATGCTTTTTATTTGATCATGATATCTGCAATATTCATTAAGATATTATATTTTATACAACACCACTATTCAGGTCGTAAAAGCCACGTCAAACAACGTTACAATATATATTGTAAATACATGGTTAGTGCCGTCGAATATAAAAATTTAATATTTAATATATTCGGTTGAGCCCTAGACAGCTTTATATATATACAGTTGTCGAGGCGAAACCAAATATATTTTATATTCTACGGCACTAATCATGTATTTAATTTATACCGCATACTAAACGTAATTGCTTGAACGTGCGTGACGTCATGTTTTGACGTCATTCCCTCGCCATGTGTCACAAATCCAGTGACGTGATTCAAAGCAAAATGGCGGCATCCACGCTAGGTAGATTCGGTATTGTATCTGATTAAATATCCGATTTATTTACGATGCGCTTCAATATTGGCTCGAGTTAGACTACACAGTTGTCATAATAAGCATTGCATACACAATGGACATGTCCGTGTCGTTGGTTACGTCGCATATACTGTTACTGTAAAAATGGACAAAATTCAGCTGCACCAATTCAAGAAACTAGTCCACCAGTTATAAAAATACAAGTGCCCGCTATACAGATATAATCAATTAGTAATATTTATTTTACTGATAGTGACGCACGGTGGTATCATGCTATTTTCATATGCAAATGAGGCATGATATTTTTTAATTATTTATACTAATTAAATGTGTCACCTGAACAAATTATATTTTCGACAGATTATCAAGTATGATCATTGCACATCAAAAAATAAATAGAATAAATAGCATACAGAGAATAAATAGTAATTTCCGTTAACATTTTAAGGAAACACGGTTATTGCCCCTGATATCAGTGTGTAAATTTACGGCTAATATAAAATGTATAATAATGCCAATCAATACGTGGAATAACAGTGAATGAATGTTTATTTTGCCAGAAAATGTGTCAGATGATGTCTCTGATGTAAGTAACATTTTGTGCCTACTGAGTGGGCATGTACCTTTAAGCTACTTCAGGTATAACATATTAGGTTACTTCAGATATAAACAGCATTTATTCAAACCCTTTAGTATGGTATGCTTTTCAAATAGTAATGGTCGTGAAACTAAGTGTAGACTAGTGTGTCTTATTTTCATGTTAATTTCAACTAAAAATAGTTTTATCCATTCATCATGTTCATATTCGATCAGACATTTTGCTATCCGTATCCGGATCCAGATCCTGTAATGCTAGACGATATTATTCATACAAAAACGTGATCCAACTTATTTATCACATCCTCATGCACCTACCTTGCACACTAGCTGTGTTAATACAGAAACAACAAGCGTGTCTAAGATGTGGTAACCCGAGTTAATTCGAAAGTTTCAACAAAACCGTGTAGACACATGTGAGCCAACTCATGTCATCAGAATCTGCTCTATTTGCAAATATGTTTTAGATTTTATAATAAATACTCGTAATTTTCTTTCCGTGGATGGGGGGGGGGGGGGCGGGGCATGACCACTGCCTCCTCGTTTTTGGCTTCCTTATTACGGCCCTGATGATGTTTCATATCTTTTTTTTGCTTTCCATAATGCAAATTTTCTATTTATATTATCACAATACATGTACACACTATTGTATTTGATAAAAATCGGAGGACTTTTGTATTTTATTTTACTTGATATGTATACTATAATAGACTGTGATACACAGGGGAGATACTTCATAAATTAAATGAACTAAATGCCAGTAATCACACGTTGTGCATGTGTGGATGTGTCAATCCATACGTCCATCTGTGCATGTCTATGACCAACTGCACAGTTGATCCACCAAGAATTTGAAATTCCGAAGATTCCTGTGGATATGATATTAGATTTTTAAAAGTTTGTCCATACTGCTATTTTTTCATTGACAAGGCTGCTACAACCTTTGACGATTAACACGTAACCCTCTAAGTAACTGAAATGAACTGTTTCATATTAAGTTTGAGACTTCCACTATGCAGAAAAGGGGTCATTTTGCAAAAAAATAAAAATTATCCTCAAGTGGTGCAGATCACGGTCCATGATACTAATGTCTCCAACATGTGTTGCCTTGAAATATCATCCCATCGCATCTATGTCTTATATTAACATGACACACACGTCAGTGTGCATTCAGATTTAAGCTTTTCATATTCAGACAACAGAAATGTAGAATGTTCACATCGTCCCGCTTACAGCTGTACTTGGACCACCTGCTGAAAAAAACTGTTCTTACAATATCTGCAATAAATGTACGATCGGCGACCCATATCATGTCGGTAATCGAGAAAGGATTCCCTAGTTACTGAATGGCGGACATCCTATGTTCTGATCAGACGGCGCATATGCACAGATGAGACATCGTAACATCCATGGCTTTGTTGTTTTTGCAGGTAAAGGTTGCGATAAATGTTAATTTTATACATTACATGTATATTAGAAAGAAATAATTGAGCAATAAACTGAAAATTCGTGTCGAGTTAACCAGATCTGAAACATATAGTTGTGCGAGAAACCGGGCCCAGGCTACAACGGTCAACAAATATGCTGCCGACCATCTGTAAGTAAATAAAAAATGTAGATTACACAGCGTTTTCACCTGAATTGGTGGTCAATTAATGTGGACAATTATATGTAAACTGTGTCAAAGAAAATATTATATGTCAAAATAACGGAACTTAAAAAACACATATCAATATTAAAACAGACAAACATTTTTATATGTGATATCGGCAGCAAAATAATAAAAGAAAATGACCCTTACGCCTTTATTGCTAATAAAAACATAATATAAGATGTGCCCGTTTCAAATAAAAATGGTGGATTTCGATCGTACGACCGTACGACGGTCTAACGTTCATCCAATACATTCTCAGACAGGATCCATGACAGATCGAAGATTGTTTCGCTTTTGCCAGATTATAGATATATTCTGTTCGTTAGATAACTTTAACACAACGGAACAAACCTAACACGGCGTTCTGACAAACGTCGATAATTGGAAATCTCGGCTGAAATTACGTCAGCTAAGTTCACGACGTCATATCTTGTGACGTCGTCAGACTCCCGAAGACAGGTTTTCTCGCGACGCGGCTCATATACATGTAATACAGTGAAACCTTGTTATACCGAACACCCTGTGTACCACCCACCCAGCATGTTCGGTAGAGCGAGTATCCACTGTACCGCCCATGCAGCTCCAAGCAGAGCTCTTCCAACAGTTCCATGTTGTGGCTCTTACAGCTGGCGATTGATTGATTACAGTGGAAACTCGCTATAGCGGTACCCATGGTGTCGGTATAGCGAGATTCCACTGTACTGCACATGTAGCTCCAAGCCCAGGGATTCCAACGGTTCCATGTTGTTGCTCTGACAGCTGGTGGTTGATTGATTACAGTGGAAACTCGCTATACCGAACACCCTGGGTACCGCCCACTAGCGAGATTCCACTGTATTATCTGTGTGTTGTACCGTGGCATGCTTAATGTGATATGTTGTGTCGTGTATATGGTTTATTATGTGGTGTATGATTCTGATTAATTCTGGTTCTGGAAGATGTGACCGGCAACAGATGCAATATTCTAACCTATTGAAGCTACCTCAAATTCTAACTAAAAAGGCATTAACGATAACCACAGTGAAATCAACACTGCCTGAATAGATTTGAGATTTATATACATACATGTATACTAATAAATGTTGTTTAAACAAAACCGGTATTTATTCTATTAAACCTGTTGGCCGGCATTAAATGACCTGTTGATAGTCCGTTAAACACCAATACATCAGTAAATCGAATCAAATTATCCTACTAAACATCCTTTGGGCATCATTGCGGTCTGGCTCCTCAGGATCTGCACTGTAAATACTAGCGAACAGGGCCCGGTTGCTCAAAGCTTCTGTGAGCTTAACAGATTGTTATATCCTTAGCAGCATTGCTAAGGATTTAACAGTCTGTTAAGCTAACAGAGGTTTTGAGCAACTGGGTCCAGGTCATAGAGAATAGTAGGTTAGTGCCGTGAATGGGAAAAAATATCCGGCAAGGCTCAAGAATTTCTTTATTTCTCATCAGAAGTATATGTTGGGACCGCTCATTTGAACCGTCTCGCTGAGACGGTTCAAATGAGTGGTCACAACATATATTTTGGTTCAGAAATAAGGAAAATAGATAGAGAATAGTAGGTTAGTGCCGTGAATGGGAACAAATATCTGGCAAGGTTCAGGAAACGGGTTGGGCGAGGCTCTGCCGAGCATATCCTGTTTCCGTGCCGCGCCAGATATTTTTTCCCATTCACGGCACTAACCTACTATTCTATTTATCCCGTCAACACCTACAATTGGCTGTAAAATGCAAAAACAGTATTGACTGGATATCAAAAATGTTTCACGGCACCGTGTTTCACGGCACATACGCACTGTATTGACGGGATAATATAGTTTAAAGGGTTAATGGTGTATTTCATATATAATGGAATAACTTTAATATGTTGATGATTGGCTCAAATGGTGGATATTGATAGTCTAGCTATTGTTATGGATATCTTATTGAAACATCGAGATACATGTGCAGAGCTCCAGATAAGTTTTGTATGTATTATTGATGTTCTTCCTTATTTAAATAGCGAACAAATGAGGAAACAAAATAAAACCTTTAAAAATTACTTATTTCAGCTGCAAAAAGCAAACAGTTTTTGCGGCTCGACTAAGTAAATTTCAACATTATTACAGTATTTTCACTACTCAATTTGAAAATCAATGCGTATTTCCACATTGCTGTGAGTATTTTGTACTCCCACTTTTGATAATCAATGCATATTCTGCTAAAATAAATGCGTAAAATACGTCAATACGCAGCTTATCTGGAACTCTGCATGCACATTACTTTTGTATTACATTGGAATATTAGGGAAATATATGTATTGCCTCATTAACACATTAACTCTTTGCATGCTGGGAAACTTGTGGGCTATAAATAGTTCAAAACTAACGGACATAAATTCATCATATTTTCTTGTATTTCTCTCCGTAAATATCATGAATATGTCTTGGAATGTCATCAAAATTGAGTCCTGAGGACTCAATTCTAATGAAATTTCAAGACATACTTACAGAGAGAAATAAAACATACACTTCTAATTCGTTTGGCGGATATTTTCGCCGCTAGCATGCAAATAGTTAATTAACCCCTGGCTGTGACTGGACTACTGAGGCTTATGTCATCTCTAGTCAGTCTACCTCCCTATCCGCTAGACAGCTAGTACACTTCAGTTGCCAGTATATTATATATGCTGTTTGTTGGAACCATAATTGTTTGAATAGCGAACAGTGTAGAGCCTGATCAGACTGCGCAAATGCGCAGGCTGATCTGGCTCTACACTAGTCGCAAAAGCCGTAAGCCTCATTTCTCCTGTCTTAGCCACACATTTTCGCAGGAGTATGATGTAGCATCGAGTGGCAAACAATGAAGATCCATATCAACCTGTGAGACTGTGCAGGCTGATCTGAGTCTACTTTGGTCGCAAATGTAATAAGCCTCATTTTGTCAGATTGTGGACAGTATTGTGTGTATTGCCATCGGGCAGTTGATATTAATCTGGATATCTATTAGTTAATTTAGCGGTGAATGGGAAACACTGCTTCGTGTATATTTATACTACAGTGTACTTTTGGATGTGCCGCTAACAGGCTAAGGCAAAGGTTTATTGGTGGCAATATACAATTTTGAGATAATAGAAATGACATCCCTCTTTCAGCCGTAATATGTCTGGCGGGTGTTTCATTGATGGAATGGTGAACAGTGCAGATCCTGATCGGACTGCCGATGCACAGGCTGATCTGGATCTACCCTGGTCACAAAACCCATAAACCCCATTTCTCCAACCACAAGTATGATTCCACCAACAAAATAGTTCTGTACAGCGGAGCCTCTCCAATCCGGGTACTTATGTGGCCCTGGGTGGTCGCCAGGGTTTTAAATAATACAACCACAGGCTGTTGTGTTTACTGTGGTATGAAAAACAATTAATTTTGTCGTAATTCATGGAACAGCGACGTTGCCGGTCGTAGAGATTAATGATGTCAAACAAGTTTTAACCAATCAACAACATCGCGCAACACCACCTGGATCTAAGGTAATGTATTGGTATGTAAACTCAATACGTCAAATGGGCGTTTCCATTATTGATTCATGGACAGTGTAAATATTATTTTTTAACCCTTACTACGCTGAATTAAATTTTGTTGTCTGCTGGAAATGTTTTATTTACAATATTTCTCCACTGGAGACGATTCTCATGCGCTGTCGAAACAGTTTTTTTTTTTTTTTTAAGAATTAATTCAAAAATTAAAAACAGCAGAGGACAATTTTCGTCTCCCGCGTAGTGAAAGACCTTGAATGGACTTAAAATCCCACTGTTAAATCAATTAATCAATTTAATGTGGGATCACGTGTTTCCAAATGGTGTGACGTCACGTTTTTTTAGATATGTTTACAGTAGATTTCCTTTAATATCTTTCTAATGGAATGACATATTTTTATGAAATATACCGCAGCAATTGCGGTACACGTTGCACTTTATTGTATAGGCGGCTTTAATCGCAGAATTCTGTCGTTTTGAACAAGAATCGGTTGTAAATAAAAACTAGAGCATGTGAATGTAAGAAATAAACGATACTCGATTCTTTGTGAAAGTTATAAGTTATTGTAAATAACTTTCAGAGCACCCATAAAACACATATGCCATCATATTTGGTGCGCTACATTTCATCAAAATCCGTCCGTTTGTTAGGAAGATTTTAAAGAAAATCTCCTGTAAAAATGACGTCACAGATTACGTCACGTCGGAAAATCGGGTTCGGAAACCACGTGATCCGACACCTTGTTAGTCAGGTAACTGTGTTACAGATGACAAGCTACTATCAAATGGTGCTCAATCCAAGCGTGCAAAAGAGAGGAAGGTAAGCTATTTATTTCTATAACATCCAAAATGTGGCGACCAGTAGCCGATTTCATCAAAATTGCAAAGTACACTTATCTTGCTAAATGCACTTTGAGGGAGAAATTTTCAATTTAAGAATACATTTTTAGCTCGACTATTCGAAGAATAAGTAGAGCTTATGTTGTCACCCCGGCGTCGGCGTCACCGTCACGCCTTGGTTAAGGTTTTTAGTCAAGCTTGTATATGGAATACTACTGGCCCTACACCCACCATACTTGGACAACTTCATCTCCTAGTGATGTACATCAATAACCCCTGATCTATATTTGACCTTGACCTACATTTCCTCTTGAATTACTTGGTTAATTCCCCTTGGTTAAGGTTTTTAGTCAACCTTGGTTAAGGTTTTTTAGTCAAGTTTGTATATGCAATACTACTGGCCCTAGCACCCACCATACTTGGACAACTTCATCTCCTAGTGATGCACATCAATAACCCCTGATCTATATTGACCTGACCTACATTTCCTCTTGAATTACTTACTTAATTCCCCTTGGTTAAGGTTTTTAGTCAACCTTGGTTAAGGTTTTTTTTTCAAGCTTGTACATTGAATACTATTGTGCATCCAGACACCATACTTCGACAACCTTTTCTCATAGGTATGTACATCAATAACCCCTGATCTATACTTGACCTTGACCTACATTTCCTCTTCAATTACTTACTTAATTCCTTTTGGTAAGGTTTTTAGTCAACCTTCTATATGGAATACTACTGGCCCTACACCCACCCATACTTGGACAACTTCATCTCCTAGTGATGACATCAACAACCTGATCTATATTTGACCTTGACCTACATTTCCTCTTGAATTACTTAATTCCCCTTGGTTAACGTTTTTAGTCAAGCTTGTAGATGGAATACTCCTGGCCCTACACCAACCATACTTGGACAACTTCATCTCCTAGTGATGTACATCAACAACCCCTGACCTATATTTGACCTTGACCTACATTTAACCTTGAATTACTTACTTAATTCCCCTTGGTTAAGGTTTTTACTCAACCTTGGTTAAGCTTTTTACTCAAGCTTGTACATGGAATACTATTGTGCATACAGACACCATAATTGGACAACCTTTTCTCATAGTGATGTACATCAATAACCCCTGATCTATATTTGACCTTGACCTACATTTCCTCTTCAATTACTTACTTAATTCCTTTTGGTTAAGGTTTTTAGTCAACCTTCTATATGGAATACTACTGGCCCTACACCCACCATACTTGGACAACTTCATCTCCTAGTGATGTACATCAACAACCCCTGATCTATATTTGACCTTGACCTACATTTCCTCTTGAATTACTTAATTCCCCTTGGTTAACGTTTTTAGTCAAGCTTGTAGATGGAATACTCCTGGCCCTACACCAACCATACTTGGACAACTTCATCTCCTAGTGATGTACATCAACAACCCCTGACCTATATTTGACCTTGACCTACATTTAGCCTTAAATTACTTACTTAATTCCCCTTGGTTAAGGTTTTTACTCAACCTTGGTTAAGGTTTTTAGTCAAGCTTGTAGATGGAATACTATTGTGCATACAGACACCTACTTGGATAACTTTTTCTCATAGGGATGTACATCAATAACCCCTGACCTTTATTTTACCTTCACCTACATTTAACCTTCAATTACTTGGTTAATGTTTATAGTCAAGCTTGTATAGGAATACTTCTGGGCTTACATCAACCATACTTGGACAACTTCATCTCCTAGTGATGTACATCAATAATCCCTGACCTATATTTGACCTTGACCTACTTTTATATCCTTGGATTACTTAGTTATCTCCCCTTGGTTACGTTTTTTACTCAAGCGGTATAATGGAATACTCCTGGGCCAATGCAGCAACCATACTTGAAAACCACGCGCCTACGTCCCAAGGTCAAGGTCACTGTTGAAGGTCAAAGGTCAAACCTATTGAAATTCCCTTCCGCTCTATATCTTCTACACCGATGCATGGATTATCAAATGGCTTGGCACAAATGTTTCTCATGATGAGAAGGTGTGTCGCGATCAATAATCACGCACCTACGTCCAAGGTCAAGGTCACAGTTGAAGGTCAAAGGTCAAACCTATTGAAATTCCCTTCCGCTCTATATCTTCAACACCGATGCATGGATTATCACACTATGCCCAGGGTCAAGGTCACAGACTTGATGCGTTTGAAACCTTAACGCTCGGATAAATGGCTTATAATCAAAAATGCCTCGTTTTCTTTGGCTGCCAGTGGGGGTATTCGTGTGCCGACAGGCCACATTTCTAGTTTCCCTTGGTTAATGTTTTTAGTCAACCTTGGTTAAGGTTTTTATGCAGGCCGCAGCCACCTTCTTTGTCAAGCTATGTGTACATCGACAACCCTCGTAGTCGAGCTATGCTGTTCTCCTACAGCTCTTCTTATTATACTGAATTTATTACAATAATGTGATAATGTAATGAATTCAGTGTAATAATTCTGCATACTTTTAATCATCAAATATATGCGGTCGTTAGTTCTATAAGAAGTAATGCATTTCAGGAAAAATAAATGATTACTCTCTCAAAGTATACTTAGCTACGTAAGTATCTTAGTTTGGTGAAATCAGCTACTGATATTGGCCCTAAATAACACTCTTCTGTGTTGATGGGCCGTTAAGCACCATTCAGATTTCGACCTGAGAACAAACAGGTCCTTACGACGTTCACAGCCATTATAGAGAATGGCTTTTATGCATGCACATTTACTAAATCACAAATTTTGATATAGGTTAGTTTAGTGATAGGTTAGCCAGGGCTCCAGATAAGGAATTAGTAATTGAGTATTGTCACTCCATCATTTCTGAAGAAATTGGGTATTTCAAAATTTTAATTGGGTAAAATAAAATCACACAACTGTTTACACATCAACAGACACCAATTGTTGAATAATTTGCTTCGAAATAAAAACATGTCTTGGCATTTCATTAGAATTGTCTCCTTGGAGACAATTCTAATGAAATACCAAGATGTGTTTTCATGGAAAATAAGAAAAATATGCTATATTTGTGATCTGTTTATTGTTTTCTGCAGTATGATAAAGGTACCATCAATTTTGTATTGCTTTTTGATACTCGCTACTTCTGATTTCAATGGGTTTTTGGCTGGGTATTTAAGCAAAAACGCAGCTTATCTAGAGCTCTGGGTTAGGTATCAAATTTCATAAGTTTCTTCCTCACATGGAGGCTGAGACCTTGTCCAAGTTGTCTTCTGTATGTTAAAAAGGAGAAAAAAGTAATTCATATCCAAGTCTGTTAATGCCTACATGTTTTCTAGTCTCGTCTGGAGAAACGTTACCAAAATGCATGGTAGACGAACACATGCTGAGAATATACATGTACACTTTTCTTCGAAGAAAAATAAAACACAAAGATTTATCTTTATTTTTCTTCTCAAAAATATATGTTGTGACCGCCATTTGAACCGTCTCCTTGAGACGGTTCAAATGAGTAGTCGCAACATATATTTTGGACGAGAAATGAGAAAGAAAAAAAGGAAAATATTTTAAACTTGCTATACCCCTCAAGTGGTATTCCGCATGTATTTGGCAATCGTGATATTCCTGTTCTGTATTCTATTTACAGACGACGTCGTACTCATACTCGGTATTCTTTATCTTATCCAATGAGTTCTGTGAATTTTTCTCCTACTTTGGAATGGGCGAGCATGATATTCTTGTTCTGTTTTGTATTTACAGACGCCATCGTACCCATACTCGGTATTCTTCATCTTGTCCAATGAGTTCTGTGAACGTTTCTCTTACTATGGAATGCGAGGTACGTATGTTGTCTCTTCTTGGCATTAAAGGTATGTGCCCACTCAGTAGGCACAAAATGTTCTTTATATCGGGGACATCATCCGAGACATTTTATGGCGAAATAAACTTCATTAACCATTACCCCACATATTGATTGGAATTATTATACATTTTAAATCCGATGTAAATTTCTACACTGATATCCGGGGTGATAACCGTGTTTCATTAAATATTTAATTAGTATAAATAATGAAAAAAATATCACGCCTCATTTGCAGCCTGATACCACTGCGCGTCACCATCAGTAAAATAAATATTACTAAATGATTATATCTGTATAGCGTATAATTTTTAGAACTGGTGGAATAGTGACACAATTATACACTTATTTAATTCCCATGAAGAATATTTTGTGCCTACTGAGTGGGCATGTACCTTTAAATCCCACTGGTTACCCACCTACGCGTATGTTGTTACGTCATTTTTATGCCCGCCTATGCAATAGGCTAAGTGGGGGCGGGGTGGCATATTGTTTTTCTCATGAAGTTTCGTCCATCCATACGTACGTCCGTTCATCCGTGGTCAGTTACGTCAAAATGTTTATTTATCATAACTTAAGCATAAAATAATATTTGGGCACTTGATACATCTGAACATATACAACACACACATGCCACCATTAATATCACCTTGAACATTTTCACCTTCACAACTTTGTTTGCTTTTGTTTGGCTTATTTATTCCCTATTTTGCACTAGTAAAAAATGTGATTCAGTAAATACACATTGAATTTGAAATTAGGGGCTACAATTCTCTTCAGACACTTATCATGGTTATTCTTTATTTTTTGCACATTCCAGCAATTCTGGTGCTATACTTGACTCGCTGGCTTAAATTCCACCAAGATGACGCGACGTCCATATTCCACGCGTTTTCCATGTTGGCCTATAGCATGCCCGTTCTCGGCGCGATTCTCGCCGACGGATATCTGGGGCGATATCGGTAAGCTCTACTCATCTAACCAATTCAATTAACCATTTCAACACTACAGACCTATATATAGAGAATAGTAGGTTAGTGCCGTGAATGGGGAAAATATCCAGCAAGGCTCAAGAATTTCTTTATTTCTCATCAGAAGTATATGTTGGGACCGCTCATTTGAACCGTCTCACAACATATACTTTGGTTCAGAAATAAGGAAAATAGATAGAGAATAGTAGGTTAGTGCCGTGAATGGGAAAAAATATCCGGCAAGGCTCAGGAAACGGGATGGGCGAGGCTCTGCCGAGCACATCCCGTTTCCGTGCCGCGCCAGATATTTGTTCCCATTCACGGCACTAACCTACTATTCTATTTATCCCGTCAACACCTACAAATGGCTGTAAAATGCAAAAAAATGTATTGACTGGATATCAAAAATGTTTCACGGCACCATGTTTCACGGCACATGCGCACTGTGTTGACGGGATAAAGCGGTGTTTGCAAACAGTGTAGATCCAGATGAGCCAGCTGATGATGAGCTGTCTCATCAGGATCTGCACTTTTTGCATCAAGTAATTTTCATATTTTTTTGGAAGAAAAAAAAAGTATCCCCTTTTTATAGATGGACAAGTCTGTAGATCATTTTGTGATGATTGGATTGGTTTGAAGATTAACATATGAAAATCCCATCCAATTAGTTGAAGTGTTAAAGGACATAGAAAGCCCAATTACTAGTGTTTGTTACTATGTGTAAAATAAAAATCTAGAAAATAGAAGTAATTGCGGGAAAGACCTGATTTTACCACAACTCGGCCTTGACCAATCAAACTTGCTCATATGTGGCTGTGACTGGAGAAAAGAGGCTTATGGTTTTTTTTGCGACCAGTGTAGATCCAGATCAGCCTGTGCATCTACACAGTCTGATCAGTATCTGCACTGTTCGCCATTCCATCAATGGAACACCCGCCATGCTCCTAACAATGAATATAGAACGTTTGATTTGATCAAGAGCTACTGGATCAAATCTCATAAACCCCATTTTTCCAGTCATGAGAAAAGAGTACATACCAAGTTTTATAAGCACAATCCCCGAATATGTCACACAAATTCAATCACCATTAACGGTTGAGTTGTGGCCTAGGGGTTGTGGGTTGTGGGTTCAATCCCCACCTTAGGCATAACAAAATACTTTCATATTATTTCCATCCCACTTCCAGATGAAACCGATGTCTTGTCCCTATATGACCTTAACTGTGGCTAGGACGTTAACTCTACCAACCCTTGACAAGGCTAGGACGTTAACTCTACCAACCCTTCACTAGGCTAGGACGTTAACTCTACCAACCCTTCACTAGGCTAGGACGTTAACTCTTCCAACCCTTGACTAGGCTAGGACGTTAACTCTACCAATCCTTGACTAGGCTAGGACGTTAACTCTACCAACCCTTCACTAGGCTAGGACGTTAACTCTACCAACCCTTGAGTAGGCTAGGACGTTAACTCTACCAACCCTTCACTAGGCGAGGACGTTAACTCTACCAACCCTTCACTAGGCTAGGACGTTAACTCTACCAACCCTTCACTAGGCTAGGACGTTAACTCTACCAACCCTTCACTAGGCTAGGACGTTAACTCTACCAACCCTTCACTAGGCTAGGACGTTAACTCTACCAACCCTTCACTAGGCTAGGACGTTAACTCTACCAACCCTTCACTAGGCTAGGACGTTAACTCTACCAACCCTTCACTAGGCTAGGACGTTAACATCTACCAACCCTTCACTACAGGCTAGACTTTAACTCTACCAACCCTTCACTAGGCTAGGACGTTAATCTACAACCACCCTTCAACTAGGCGAGGACGTTAACTCTACCAACCCTAAACACTAGGCTAGGACGTTAACTCTACCAACCCTTCACTAGGCTAGGACGTTAACTCTACCAACCCTTCACTAGGCTAGGACGTTACCTCTACCAACCCTTCACTAGGCTAGGACGTTAACTCTACCAACCCTTCACTAGTCTAGGACGTTAACTCTACCAACCCTTCACTAGGCGAGGACGTTAACTCTACCAACGCTACACGAGGCTAGGACATTAACTCTACCAACTCTTCACTAGGCTAGGACATTAACTCTACCAATCCTTCACTAGGCTAGGACATTAACTCTACCAACCCTACACTAGGCTAGGACATTAACTCTACCAACCCTACACTAGGCTAGGACATTAACTCTACCAACCCTACACTAGGCTAGGACATTAACTCTACCAACCCTTCACTAGGCTAGGATGTTAACTCTACCAACCCTTCACTAGGCTAGGACATTAACTCTACCAACCCTTCACTAGGCTAGGATGTTAACTCTACCAACCCTACACTAGGCTAGGACATTAACTCTACAACTCTACCAACCCTTCACTAGGCTAGGACATTAACTCTACCAACCCTTCACTAGGCGAGGACGTTAACTCTACCAACCCTTCACTAGGCGAGGACGTTAACTCTACCAACCCTTCACTAGGCTAGGACGTTAACTCTACCAACCCTTCACTAGGCTAGGACGTTAACTCTACCAACCCTTCACTAGGCGAGGACGTTAACTCTACCAACCCTTCACAGTAGGCGTTAATACCTTAACTACTAGGACGTTCACCAACCCTACTAGGCTGACGTTAACTCTACCAACCCTTCACTAGGCTAGGACGTTAACTCTACCAACCCTTCACTAGGCTAGGATGTTAACTCTACCAACCCTTCACTAGGCGAGGACGTTAACTCTACCAACCCTTCACTAGGCGAGGACGTTAACTCTACCAACCCTTCACTAGGCTAGGACGTTAACTCTACCAACCTTTCACTAGGCTAGGACGTTAACTCTACCAACCCTTGACTAGGCTAGGACGTTAACTCTACCAACCCTTGACTAGGCTAGGACGTTAACTCTACCAACCCTACAGTTGGTGGCAGGTGGGAGCATGCGATGGGTAATTTAACGATCGGGTTCATCCTTACCGGAATTTCGACTTGAGACCTGGTTTGGCGCTTGGTCTTTGGTTTTTGTATGCGACAGTTGAATCTGGTTATACCCCTTATAAGAGTAATCGTACCGGTGTAGCGGTCAGAAATCCCCCCCCCCCCACCGAATCCCCCCGAGTTTGGGCTAGCCTACTTTCCCCCCCGGGGGGAATCTGGGCCGGCCCGCAATCCCCCCCAGGGGGAAATTTCCAACTAGTCAACTTTCCCCCCACCAGTCAGAAATCCCTCCCCCCCCCCCAATTTATTTTCAAACAATGACAGGATTAAATGCTAAAATTAATCAACTAACAGATATTTGAAAGTTTGTATGTGCGGCTATGTATAGCTAAAATATCAGGTTTGAGGGGGGGGGTTGGGTAATGTTCCCCGGGTTGCCCGGGTTAAAATGTTAAAAACAAAAAGAAACTAACAAGAATTGAAGTATTTTGGTGTATGTATGACGGCATAAAATATAATTTTACATTTTAGATTTGGAGGGGGATGGGGGGTGGAGTTTGGGGCCGGCCCGAAATTCCCCCCCCCCCCCCCCCAAATCCCCCCCCCCCCCCCCAAATTATTTTTTTTCTTTCAACAATGACGAGGTTAAATGCTGAATTAGCAGTTAAAATTCAGCAAACTAACATGATATTGAAGTATTTGGTGTATGGTTAATAACGGCTATTATAATTAATAAATTTAAATATAGTTTTGAAGGGGGGAGGGGGGGGGTGGAGTTTGGGCCGGCCCGAAATTTCCTCCCCCCCCCCCCCCCCCCCCCCCCCACCCCCCGCCCCCCCCTCCCCCCCCCCTTTCCTATTTTCTTTTTCAACAATGACAGGTTGAATGCCGAATTAGAAGGTTAAATAATGCTGAATTAGCAGGTTACATGAGATTGAAGTATTTGATGTATGTATGACGGCTATATATAGATAAATATCAGTTTCATGGGGGTGGGGGGGAGTTTGGGCCGGCCCGAAATCCCTCCCCCCCCCCCCACCCCCATATTTCTTTTTCAACAACGACATGTTGAATGCTGAATTAGAAGGTTGAATGCAAAATTAGCAACTAAGATGAGATTGCAGTATTTGAAGTATGTATGACGGCTATATATAGATAAATATCAGTTTCATGAGTGGGGGGGAGTTTGGGCCGGCCCGAAATCCCCCCACCCCCCCTTATTTTGTTTTCAACAATGACAGGTTGAATGCCGAATTAGAATGTTAAATAATGCTGAATTAGCAGGTTACATGAGATTGAAGTATTTGATGTATGTATGACGGCTATATATAGATAAATATCAGTTTCATGGGGTGGGGGGGGTTTGGGCCGGCTCGAAAATCCCCCCCCCCCCCATCCCCCCCCCCCCCCCCCCCCCCCCTATTTCTTTTTGGGCAATCCTATCCCTACTTTTTCAAGGTTTATTGTTCTCACTACTAAATTAACAAAGTATATTAATGTAGTATGTACAGTATAATATTATGTCTCGGCTATATAGACATCAAATAATACTTTATTGGGGGGGGGGGGATTTTAGGCCGGTCCGAAATCCCCCCCCCCCCCCCCCCAATCCCTACTTTCAAATACTGTGAAGAGACTGGTGGCACATTCTAGTTGAGGTTCATTTCCTCACAATTATGATAAACAGTGTAAACTCAAAATATATAGGTGGGGGGGGGGGGATTTCGGGCCGACTTTGGTGCGGTATGGACCTGGCACCAGGTTGGGTTATTCTAATTTCAGGGCTGAATATATTTTTTCTCAATGTAAATATTCTGTTCTGATTTTGTAATTTTCACCCCAATTCAGCAGGTTAAATGCGGGATTGAACCCGTTGGCCCGGCCTTAAATGACCTTTGCTGTTGATAGGCCGTTAAACACCAATAAACAAACAAACAAACATCTACAAGCCGTAAAGCCAACATTTGCGAACACAGTAGATCCTGACGAGCCGGCTCGTAACGATCTACAGTGTTTGTCATTAATTTTAGGATTTTGAAATGACCTTAGCTGTTGCTGGGACGTTAAACACATTCCGTTTCAATCACCATTGAGTCACCTTTGTGTATATTTACAGCACGATCCTGTACCTGTCCGTGATTTATCTACTGGGGAATGTGATAGTGTCGACCTCTGCAGTCCCGCCACCCGAATGGTAAGTCTTCCACTCTCAAACGATACAATCCACCTCATTCTATCTCTCTCTAAAATATTACAGTGAAATCTCTCTAAACCGGACACCCTGGGAGGTCCCCAGGGTGTCCGGATTAGAGAGGTTTCATTGTAAATCAGACATTTTATCATTCTGAGCCATAGTCTTGTGCTCTGCGATCATGAACAGACTTTATCACCTGAGATAAACGACCAAGAAACTCATCAAAAATAAGGTCACAGGTGTTTTATTGGTGTCTGGTTTAGAGAGGGTGCACTGTACCTTCTGGGCCCAGTTGCTCAAAGCTTCAGTTAGCTTAACAGACTGTTAAATCCTTAGCATTGCTAAGGATTTAACAGTCTGTTAAGCTAACTGAAGCTTTGAGCAACCAGGCCCTGATGCATAATCTGCTTCTTGAAATTTCAATATCTGATTTGTGTTTATATAAAATATATCATTGTACATGTTGTATTTAAAGGTGAATAAACATTTAAATGACAAAAACAAATCATTTTGCTGGTGTAGTAAATATACCCCCGTGACAAAATGGCGAACAGCTTAGACCATGATCAGACTGTATTCGAGACTACAATCGTCACTAGTGTTGTCAGATACTGGTTCTCAACTAACGGCCTCTTTTAATGACTGTATGTCGTTCATCAATTTCTATATGCGTAATTCTTTGAAATGGTCTCATTGCAGTCAAATACTTAGAAATTACTGTTAAGCAAACTAAAAGTCTTTGATTGTGTGGATGTATTAGCTCAGCTGATTTCCTGGTGTTCGTATACTCAAAAATCCCATGTTTGTTTACAGGTACGGCCCATTTCTCGGGCTCTTGCTCATCTCCATAGGAACGGGTGGGATCAAGGCTTCCGTGGCCCCGTTTGGGGCAGACCAGTTTGCGAAGGATCAGGTATGTTGTGTCTAGGAGGCATTTTCCCACCTCAGAATTCAAATATCCATGAACCATTTGAACCCGAGCGGGGTTTGCAAACAGTGCAGATCCAGATAAGACGGCTCGTAACGAGCCGTCTCATCAGGATCTGTACTTTTTGCAAGTAATTTTCTTCTCTTTTTTTTAACAAAAACACTACCTTTTCATAAATGGACTAACCTGAAAATCATTTTGTGACAATTGGATTGGTCGGAAAATTAGCATATCACAGTCCATTCCAGTTACTGAAATAGAGTTCCGCATTTGTTCCGATAAATTACCGTATTTACCGTATGTATTGGGACACCGGAAGTATTGGGACACCTCTATTTTTTACGAAAATAATTATTTTTGGGAGATTAAGATTTGGGACATACCTCAAATCAGCGTAAAATTCCATAATTGTTTCGTATTAAGTTTTGGGACAACTCTTTTTCATCATTGTGTGAATCCATTTGGAGTGTGTACACATATTTGGAAGAACATGCACTTTTGATATTCTGCATTCTTAAATCCCACAAACACGTTGTTCAATCCTTCCCAAAATGGTGTACGTGACAAGTGCCATTGTTTCGCTACGTCACAATTCAGTGCATGAGATAATCAAGTTTCCAGTTAAAATTTCCCTCAAATTAATCACCTTAACTGATGGAAATTTTGATATATATTCACCAAAAATGGCAAGTTGGGAGTGCTTTAGAATCATCTTACGATTCTAAAGCACTCCCAACTTGCCATTTTTGGTGGACGCATTTTTTATGGACGCATAGCCTCCTTTTATCTCACCGATGTGAATGTGCAGCTGATCACGTTTGCACATTTCGTAAATTAATCCGAGCAAACTGGGAATAAGATCAATTATTGGTCCCAGTAACAAAGCAGTGCTAATTGTTATGTGCTCGATTTCATTTTTCCGGCATGCGTTCACGCTCACCATTGGTGGAATATTAATTAGGTGTAAAGGCTGACCAATCGGAGATCGCGTATCAGTAGCGCAGATTAACTCGACCCAGATTAACTAAATTGTTACAGCACTGCCCACGCCCCGGTGCATGTACACAAAATGTGTACGTGACAACTGGCCTTGTTTCGCTACGTCATAATTGAGCCAGTGCATGAGATAATCAACTTTATTATATAACTGAGATTTTCGCCGAGAATGATTTGATTTTTTTGTTTTTTCTGCAAATATATCGGAAAGTTGATAACATTTTCAGAGCAAATGCGTAATAATTACTAATTTAATATTCGTCAACATTCAATATCGTTTACAGAAAATGTACACTATTATCACTATTATCAGATTTATCTTCGTCGAAAATCTCACGTGATAAGCCTGATTACCTCATGAACTGGCGCAATATTATAACACGTCGGGCAAAACAAAACATGTCTATACAGGTCTGTACTCAAACCCACAGGTGGAATAGTCGGACGTATGACACAAAGAAAATGACCATTTCCAAAATATCCATTACCCCACCCACTTGATCTTGTTCTATTATTAACGTCATGTACAGTACGATACCAGGTGGGTGGGATAATGGGATTTTTTTAATAGGCATTTATTTTGGTGTCATATGTCCGAGTCTTCCACCTGTGCTCACCATAAGAGTAAACACAGATTGCAACGCACGAGCTTGTCCGTGGCGTTGCAGCTGATGGAACAGGATATCGGTCATTGCGTCATCATTACTACACTTTTTTCTACACGCGTTTACAATAATGGATTACACGGACCTGCGTAGATCTACATTCTACATGAACTTGATGAATACATAAAACATGACGTTAACAATTTTGGATTCAATATATGTATTACATGCGAAGATAACAGTGAAAACTTATGGCATATTATAGGCATTGGCGACGTCGTTCATTCATAGTCACAGTGAGAATCGATAATTAGGGATTATTTAACACAAACACAAACTTTAATTCAAATTTTAATAATGACAATGCAAACATGAAATCAACAAATATTCCCGAATTTACCATAAATATTGGGACAGAAAAAAAATAAATATTTTTTTTATATTTTATTTTGGGACACTAATTTTTTTAATTATTTTTTACTGTCCCAATATATACGGTAAATACGGTAGTCAACTTTTGGAGATCAATTACGTACGGAAAATAATGTAGGAATGAATGGCCTTTTTGTGGAATTTATCGGGGTATAAACTTGGAAAAGTCGCGGGAATACTGGACGAAGCGATAAAAAATTACAATTTTTAGCCAGGTTTTTTGAGAAAAAAATCCAGGCTATTGGATTGGCGAAAGCGGGCGGGCGGGCGGCGGGCGGGCGGGCGGGCGGGCGGGCGGGCGGGGCGGGCGGCGTCCACAATCAATGTTAAGTTTTCGTGTTTGAGTCCATTTCTTTGTTACTGTACCACCTAGGACCACCAAACTTTCACAGCTTCATAATCAAGGGGTGCCCACCACATATCATTATCCAACATGTTACTTTTTTTTTAACTTGACCAATTTTTTCCGCGCAGTCGACTTAGCCATTTTCAATGTTAAGTTTTCGCGTTTACAATGTTAAGTTTTCGCGTTTACAATGTTACGTTTTCGTGTTTAAGTCCATTTCTTTGGTACTGTACCACCTAGGACCACCAAACTTTCACAGCTTCATAATCAAGGGGTGCCCACCACATATCACTATCCAACATGTTACTTTTTTTTTTTACTTGACCCATCTTTTCCGCGCAGTCGACTTAGCCATTTTCAATGTTAAGTTTTCGTGTTTGAGTCCATTTCTTTGTTACTGTACCACCTAGGACCACCAAACTTTCACAGCTTAATAACCAAGGGGTGCCTACCACATACAACTATCCAACATGTGACCATTTTTTTTTACCTTCACCTATTATTTCTACGTAAATGACTTAGCCATTTTCAACGTTAACTTTTTAACGTACGTCTGGTTAAAGTATTTTGGTTAAAAGTTTTTCGTTATACTCTATCTCTGCAACTGCTTCGCCCATTACCTTGAAACTTCACATGGGTGTTTATCATCATCCATATTTTCATTCTAACCCCCAACCGTGTGGCCCCTGTGCCCAATGTCAAGGTCAAATTACTTTGAATCTTTTTGTTAAAGTTTTTTTGTGTACTATATCTCTGCAACTGCTTCATCCATTACCTTGATACTTCACATGGGTGTTTATCATCATTGTCGCACCCGCTTGCGGAAAGCGCGATATCGTTGGCATTTTGGCATATGTCCGTCGTATGTCCGTGTGTCCGGTTAAAGTTTTTTTTCGTTAAAGTTTTTCCATCTACTATATCTATTTTTTTAAGTGTCCATGCCTCGCCCCAAGGCGCGACATGCAGGCCACGGCCATCTAGTCTACAAAAAGTGGGTATAATTATGTTATCCAAGTGTCTATGCTTGGAAAAAACCTGGCCTTCGTGGCTTTGCCTCGTTTCTTGTTTTATTTTTTTCTCGAAAATTGTAATTTTTTAAGGCCTCGTCCAGTATTCCCGCGACTTTTCCAAGTTTACATCCCCGATAAATTCAACAAAAAGGCCATTCATTCCTTATAATTCCAGCATTTCTTAAGACTTATTTTAACTGCGCCTCACGGTTACGGAAAGTAGTTTGGCGTGGGAGTTTACTGGGATATAAATTTTGGACAGAGACTTGCTACGGACCAATCAAATGTTACGGAATTGTGTAAATATTTTTGTGCTGGAATTATTGTAAAGTATGTAAATATTTTTCATGAAAAATTGCACATCCCAATCGTATTTGCTGTCTCACGTGTGTATGCCTTCCTCTCTGTCTTTTCCTTTGCTGTTAAACAGACATCAAAAATTCAGTGAATCAAATAATTTTCTGTATATGAAACAGAGCCCCAGATAAGCTGCGTATTTGCTTAAATACCCAATTAAAATTGGCAAAAACCCAATTGAAATCTGAAGTAGCGATTATCAAAAAGCAATAAAAAATTTGTGGTACCTTCATCATGCTGCAGAAAACAATAAACAGACCACAAATATAGCATATTTTGCTTATTTTTCATGAAAACACATCTTGGTATTTCATTAGAATTGTCTCCAAGGAGACAATTCTAATGAAATGCCAAGACATGTTTTCATTTCGAAGCAAACTATTCAATAATTGTTGTCTGTTGATGTGTAAACAGTACTGCGATTTTATTTTACCCAATTAAGATTTTGAAATACCCAATTGCTTCAGAAATGATGGAGTGACACTACTCAATTACTAATTCCTTATCTGGAGCCCTAGAGAGCAACAGATGTTTCACAAAGTAACATTGTTTGTTATTTATTTTCAGGTGAAAGCCCAGAATTCCTTCTTCTCGGCGTTCTACTTCATGATCAACCTGGGCAGCACCATCTCCATCATAGTGACGCCCATTCTACGAGGTAAAGTGGGTGGTTGGTCGGGCGAACGCGATGGTGTAAATTAACGGTAGGGGTTCCTCCTTATAGGAATCACGATTTGCCTGGTTTGGCCCTCAGGTACGTTTTTATCTTTGGCTCTTTTGTTACCTGGGAGTTGAATTGGGTTATTGCCCATTATAAAAGTAGTAAAATTATTACTGAGCCTACTGCTTTTGGGAGGGGGCCAAGTGATTCTGGTGTGGCGAGGACCTGGCATCAGATCAGGATTATTCTGATTTCAGGGCTGAATATATAGTTTTTGTCGCGCCCGCTTGCGGAAAGCGCGATATAGTCGGCACTTTGACGTACGTACGTACATCATACGTGTGTCCGGTTAAAGTTTTTGGTTAAGTTGTTTGGTTAAGTTTTTGGTTGAGTTCTTTGGTTAATGTTTTTGGTTAAGTTTTTTGGTTAAGTTTTTTTGTTAAGTTTTTTGGTTAAAGTTTTTCATTATACTATATCTCTGCAACTGCTTTGCCCATTACCTTGAAACTTCACATGGGTGTTTATCATCATCTATATTTTCATTCTAACCCCCTCCCGTGCGGCCCCTGTGCCCAATGTCAAGGTCAAATTACTTTGAAGTTTTTGGTTAAGTTTTTTGGTTAAAGTTTTTGGTTAAGTTTTTTGGTTGGAAGTTTTTTTGTTAAAGTTTTTCGTTATACTATATCTTTTTTTTTAGTGTCCATGCCTCGTCACAAGGCGCGACATGCAGGCCGCGGCCATCTAGTTTGGTTAAAGTTTTTCGTTATACTATATCTCTACAACTGCTTTGCCCATTACCTTGAAACTTCACATGGGTGTTTATCATCATCTATATTTTCATTCTACCCACCTCCCGTGCGGCCCCTGTGCCCAATGTCAAGGTCAAATTACTTTGAAGTTTTTGGTTAAGTTTTTTGGTTAAAGTTTTTGGTTAAGTTTTTTGGTTAAGTTTTTTGGTTAAAGTTTTTCCGTTATACTATATCTCTGCAACTGTTTTGCCCATTACCTTGAAACTTCATATGGGTTTTTATCATCATCTATATTTTCATTCTACCTCCCTCCCGTGCGGCCCCTGTGCCCAATGTCAAGGTCAAATTACTTTGAAGTTTTTGGTTAAGTTTTTTTTTGTTAAAGTTTTTGGTTACTGCTTTGCCCATTACCTTGAAACTTCACATGGGTGTTTATCATCATCTATATTTTCATTCTACACCCCCCCCAGTGCGGCCCTGTGCCCAATGTCAAGGTCAAATTACTTTGAGGTTTTTGTTTAAATTTATTCTTTAAAGTTTTTGGTTAAGTTTTTTGGTTCAAGTTTTTTGGTTAAAGTTTTTGGTTAAGTTTTTTGGTTAAAGTTTTTCGTTATACTATATCTTTTTTTTTAGTGTCCATGCCTCGCCACAAGGCGCGACATGCAGGCCGCGGCCATCTAGTTTATTGTTATACGACTGTTTTTAAAAAACGGTACATATTATGTTTTACCGCAGGGCTTGCGGGCGGCTGAAGAAAAAGTGCATAGTTCGTGTACGCAACTCCTCCGAAACCGTTCAGTCGAACGATCTGAAACTATACACACGTCTTCTACACATATTGAAGATGTGCACCTTGGTGTTTTTATGGCGAAAAAATATTTTTTAACAAAAATATCACCTTTTTAACTTAGCCATTTTTTCTACATTTTTCTATACAGTTCTATATACGGTACAGAGTTTGTGTACACAACTCCTCCGAAACCGTTCAGTCGATCAATCTGAAACTATGCACACGTCTTCTACACATATTGAAGATGTGCACCTTGGTGTTTTTATGCCGAAAAAATATTTCTTAACAAAAATATCAGCTTTTTAACTTAATCATTTTTTCGATATTTTTCTATACAATTCTATATACGGTATAGAGTTTGTGTGCACAACTCCTCCGAAACCGTTCCGTCGATCGTTCTGAAACTATACACACGTCTTCTACACATATTGAAGATGTGCACCTTGGTGTTTTTATGCCGAAAAAATATCACCTTTTTAACAAAAATATCACCTTTTTAACTTAGCCATTTTTTCTACATTTTTCTATACAATTCTATATAGGGTACAGAGTTTGTGTACACAACTCCTCCAAAACCGTTCAGTCGATCGTTCTGAAACTATACACACGTCTTCTACACATATTGAAGATGTGCACCTTGGTGTTTTTATGCCGAAAACATATTTTTTAACAAAAATATCACCTTTTTAACTGAGCCATTTTTTCTACATTATTGTATCCAATTCCCTATCATTTCTACTTTACACTCTACTTTTCTATCTCTGCCTAAATTAGTATACATGTTTAGCACAACGAGATGAAGAAATAATGCTATAGACTTTCAAATTCTCATTAATGTTTCTTGCCTTGGTGACAGCTTCACATTTCTGCATCTTCACTGTCTGGCCCATATTCGACGGGCGTATTTTGTGACTTGCGGCACTCTTGTCTTGTCACGTCTTGGTATTTCATTAGAATGGACAATTCTAATGAAATACCAAGGTGTGTTTTCATGAAAAATAAGAAAAGTATGCTATATTTGTGTGGTCTGTTTATTGTTTTCTGCAGCATGATAAAGGTACCATAAAATTGTTATTGCTTTTTGATACTCGCTACTTCTGATTTCAATTGGGTTTTTTTTAATTTTAATTGGGTATTTAAGCAAATACGCAGCTTATCTGGAGCTCTGTATCACTGTAGTGTAGTGTATTACCTTTCATAATTTTAGACTATTTTGAAAAGATTATAGTGACGCCCATACTGCGAGGTACATATTATCGTCGTATAATATAATTTTATACTTACGCCCATACAATGAGATACATTATATCATATAATGTATTATTTTTGCCGAAAATTACAGCTAACTCTTGAAAACAGAAAAAAAGTGATTATGCTTCCTATACAACTACGGGGGGGGGGGGGGGGGTGGGGGGGGGGGGGGGGGGGGGGAGGGGGGGGCATATTGTGTTGCTCGTGAGGTTCTGTACGTCCGTCCGTGTACACTTTCGTCAAAAAGTTTGTAAGAGTTTCTCCAGTTAGAGTCCAGTGCTACGGGGACATATCCATGTTTTACACATTATGTCTAGTTGTACTGTAACATTTAGTGAGAGAAGTGAACAATTTTCATGAGATTTGGTTTACATTAAATATGAGAATCGCTCAGTTTCTCACGTGAAAATGGTCCTTGACAATTGTCTCTCAATTAACACCTCTTATAGGGTCACCATTTACCTATTTACTGTCACTTTCTCCTTTCCAGCTGATGTTCAGTGTTTTGGCCACGACTGTTATTCTCTGGCATTCGGAGTTCCCGCCGTCCTCATGTTGCTATCACTGGGTAAGTACATTAAATATATGGTTCGACAATGTCCAGCCGTGGATAAATGTTTGCCGTGGCACGAGGGAACTGTTTGAACGCCAAGGCCGTAGGCATGTGTATCTAATGCCATGTGTTGTAATGTTACAGTTTTCACAGGAAATACCATGTACAGTGAAACCTGTGAATAAAGGCCAGCCAGAGAAAAAGCTGGCCTTTGTTCACAGGTGGTCTTTATTCGCAGGGTCATTTATATAGTAATTGTGTCATTGGGACAAAACTATTGTGGCCTTTACAGCCAGGTGATTGATATTCGTAGGTGGTCTTTAGCACAGGTTTTACTATACCTACCATAAAGTATTTGGACACCATTTGTTTTGGGAAACCCCTATTAAATAGGGGTTTCCCAAAACAAATTGTGTCTTAATACATTGTATTTGTGATCAGCCAGTACCACCATACTAACCCTAAATATTGGAATACTCTTCGCTATGGGTAACCATATAATTATATGTCTTTCCCCGGGAAAATATTGTGTCCGAATAGTTAAGGTTATTATTCTATTCAAACCCGTGTATTGAGAAATTTAATTTGTGTCTGTGACTGGAGAAATGGGGTTTATGAGTTTTGCGACCAGCGTAGATCCAGATCAGCCTGTGCATCCGCACAGTCTGATCAGGATCTGCACTGTTTGCCATTTCATCAATGAAATGCCCGTCATGTTGCTAACATGCAAAATCAGGCTGCTGGAGTGTTCTATTTGATCAGGAGCTACACTGGTCACAACTCCCATTTCTCCAGTCATAGCCACTTTCCATCTCTGTTGCAGTAATATTCTATGCTGGACGGCATAATTACAAGAAAGTGCCCCCCACTGGTAACATCATCGGGAAAACCTTCAAGTGTATCTTCGTAAGTATCGTGCAACCTCTCTACGCCAGACACCCTGAGAGGTCATGTGCTATGTGATCAAAAACAGACAGTGGCAACTGTTAGAAATAACTGAAACTCGTCAAAATTGGCCACACATGGGTGCAAATAATGTCCGGTTTAGAGAGGTTCCACTTTATTCAGTTACTTATTTTTGTCGAGCCCGCTTGCGGAAAGCGAGACATAGTGATCACAATGACGTCCGGGTGTCCGTGCGTGCGTGCGTCCGGGCACACATTAGGGTACTTATGGGGTAGGGGGCGTGGCCTAAGACAATAGAAGACAATGGAACTTATTCCGTACCCCGTAAGCCTATTGTGTCTTACGGGGTATTTCCTTTGATCTTTTATATAGCAAGTACCCCCTAAGGTCCGAAATGTAAGTTCGTCCGTCCATGTGTCCGTCCGTCCGTCCGTCCGTCCGTCCGTCCGTCCGTCTGTCCGAAATCTGCTTTAAAGTTTTTAAATACCTTATATCTCTGCAGTCCTAAGTCACATTAACTTGAAACTTCATATGCTTATTAGTCATGATCCATATATTCATGCTGTATCCCACTCATGCGGTCCCTGTGCCCCTATGTCAAGGTCAAATGCGGGCCGCGGCCATCTGGTTTAATTATTGATGAAGACGAACCAGTTTAGTGAGTATCAGGTAACGAGCTTTGTATTGGTCAAATACATAATGACTGATAACATGTTGTAACAAGCTTTGTATTGGCCCTATACGTACGGATTGATTATAACGTTTGATCATGTCCAGCCGTGTGCACATGTTTGCTGTGGCCCTCGGGAACTGTTTGAACCCCAAGGCCGCAGGCCGCGGGTTCAAACAGTTCCCTCGGGCCACAGCAAACGTTTGCACACGGCTGGACATGATCAAACGTTATTGTTACATTTACAACAAAAAACTGATGTAATTTGAGCATTATATTCAGTATTTTCAGTACTTTTTATAAAATCGTCCCATTCACGTAGATACTTTTCGGTATGCATATTCCGGGGCCGCGTCATGAACGTCATGAAGTAGTGACGTCATGAAGGCACTTCCGCGTAGTGACGTCATGAAGGCACTTCCATTACGCGCGGCCCCGGAATGAGCATTGCCTAAAGCCATGTGCAAACAGCACGCGCTATTTGTTTGCACATATGTGCAAACAACGGAAACCATGTAACAATATGTAATGTTGTATCGGGCATTGATACAAATATCCGGGTTACAACGAATTGAAATCTGGCATTTCAAGGTCGAACGACGTCATATGATGTTAACGAATGAGGCACCATAAGCAAGTCTGCATCCTTTCAACGAAAACTATTGCAGTCTCCGCGAAAGTCGTCTGTCCGTCGGACATGTCTGTTAAAATTGCCGCCGGTCCGACGGTAAACCGGAAGTCGCCGGACCGATTTATATATTTTTTTACTTATCACCTGTGGTCACACATGCATTCCTCTGATATTGTAATTGGACTCAAATTAACACAGCTCCAGATAAGCTTTGTGTCTAAAGCATACTATACCCTCTGATTTCCCCCAAACACTGTTTGCTTGTTGCAGCTCCACTAAGTGAATTTTCAACTTTATGACTATTATTTTCACTACTCAATTTGACATTCAATGCGTATTTTCACTTTGCTGTGCTTATTTTGTACTCCAACTTTTGATAATCAATGCGTATTCAGCTAAAATAATTGTGTAAAATACGCACCTTATCTGGAGCTCTGCTATAATGCTGAATTAAATATTGTCGTCTGCTGTTCATTTTTTATTTCCAAAAGAAAAATATAGTTTGGCAGGTAGAATCATTTCCATTCTGAAGTGCTGCCAAATTGTGTTTTATTGAGAATAAAGGCAAAATATGAAACAACGGCTGACAATAATTTTCGTTTCTAAGGTTTCAGCACACTAGCTTTCTTAATTGAGACGAGCCATGTGAGTTTGTACCTAAAACCCATTCACTTTTCCACACATGCTTTCTTCTTACCAGGGCTCCAGATAAGGAATTTGTGATTAAGTATTGTCACTCCATCTTTTCTGAAGCAATTGGGTATTTCAAAATTCTAATTGGGTAAAAATAAAATCACACTACTGTTTACACAACAACAGACAGCAATTATTGAATAGTTTGCTTCGAAATGAAAACATGTCTTGGCATTTCATTAGAATTGTCTCCTTGGAATACCGAGATGTGTTTTCATTGAAAATAAGAAAAATATGCTATATTTGTGGTACAGTGCGACCCCGTTAGTACACGCTTCACTAGAACACGATTTCGGTTAGTACACGGTTGTGCCTTGGCTCCCGAATTTTTTTCCTATTTGTATATCAAAATCGTGTTAAATTTGTAACACGACTATTGTCAGAAATCGTGTTAAATTTGCGATTCTTTCCCAAATTAGACCCAAAATGGACGATTTTTTTTTTTTTATGGACGCATAGCCTCCTTTTATCTCACCGATGTGAATGTGCAGCTGATCACGTTTGCACATTTCGTAAATTAATCCGAGCAAACTGGGAATAAGATCAGTAAGACCAGTAACAAAGCAGTGCTAATTGTTATGTGCTCGATTTCATTTTTCCGGCATGTGTTCGCGCTCACCATTGGTGGAATATTAATTAGGTGTAGAGGCTGACCAATCGGAGATCGCGTATCAGTCGCGCAGATTAACTCGACCCAGATTAACTAAATTGTTACAGCACTGTCCACGCCCCCGGCGCATGTACACAAATGTGTACGTGACAACTGGCCTTGTTTCGCTATGTCATAATTGAGCCAGTGCACGAGATAATCAACTTTATTATATAACTGAGATTTTCGCCGAGAATGATTTGACTTTTTTCTGCAAATATATCGGAAAGTTGATAACATTTTTTTTTCAGAGCAAATGCGTAATAATTACTAATTTAATATTCGTCAACATTCGATATCGTTTACAGAAAATGTACACTATTATCAGATTCATCTTCGTCGAAAATCTCACGTGATAAGCCTGATTACCTCATGAACTGGTGCAATATTATAACACGTCGGGCAAAACATGTCTATACAGGTCTGTACTCAAACCCACAGGTGGAATAGTCGGACGTGTGACACAAAGAAAATGACCATTACAAAACTATCCATTACCCCACCCACTTGTTCTCGTTCTATTATTAACGTCATGTACAGTACGATACCAGGTGGGTGGGATAATGGGATTTTTTTAATAGGCATTTATTTTGGTGTCATAGGTCCCGAGTCTTCCACCTGTGCTCACCATATGAGTAAACACAGATTGCAACGCACGAGCTTGTCCGTGATGTTGCAGCTGATGGAACAGGATATCGGTCATTGGGTCATTGCGTCATCATTACTACACTTTTTTCTACACGCATTTACAATAATGGATTGCACGGACCTGCGTAGATCTACATTCTACATGAACTTGATGAATAAATAAAACATGACGTTAACAATTATTGAATTCAATATATTTATTACATGCGAAGATAACAGTGAAAACTTATGGCATATTATAGGCATTGGCGACGTCGTTCATTCGCAGTCACAGTGTACAGTGTACATGTATTTTTTGTTGACATTATGATGCGTCTTGGGCGAGAACGGATATAGCACGGTTCGGATAAGCAACACGGAAGGTTGTATGTCGCCGGACTTCCGTGTACTAACGGGGTCGCACTGTATGTTTGTTGTTTTCTGTAGCATGATAAAGGTACCACAAATTTGTTATGGCTTTTTGATGCTCGCTACTTCTGATTTCAATTGGGTTTTGGGTAATTTTAATTGGGTATTTAAGTAAATACGCAGCTTATCTGGAGCTCTGTCTTACAATGCTCTATCTTGTCCACAGTGTGGCATCAAGGGAAGTTTATGCAAGGGTCGGTATGCCGAGAAGACTCCCCACTGGCTGTACAACGCGGGTGACAGATTTCAGGTTCGTAGTTACGTATTTTCACACAATTTAAGCCTTCTTAATCCTTTCACCCCTAAGTATGTCGGGAATGAGAATATTCAGCTGATCAGCTGATTTCAGTAGCCTATTTCACTAACATTGCAAAGTATACATTTCTAGCAAAGTATACTTTGAGGGAGACATTTTCAATTTTAGGATAAATTTATTAATTTTTATTATACTGAATTTATTACATTATCACAGCCAATTTTGGCTGTGATAATGTAATTAATTCAGTATAATAATTCTGTATATTTTTAATCATCAAATATATGCAGTCGTTAGTTCTATATGAAATAATACATCTCAGGAAAAATAAAGGATTACTCCCTCAAAGTATACTTTGCTAGAAAAGTATACTGTGCGATGTTTGTGAAATAGACAATGATTTTGTCATAATTTGCGTTTTCAAAATGATTCAGAATCTGGTATGCTCAAATTTTACAAGTGTGGTGAAGGGGTTTCAGTGGATTTTCAGATGTTTTCAGCGACGGCCATTCTCATGCCTGTCATGTTGACAATCAATCAATCAATCAATCAATATTCCAGTCTGAGTTTTTAGCAGAGGTTATTTCTTCATCAAAAATGGCAAGTTGTGAGTCCTTTAGAATCGTTGAGACGATTCTAAAGCACTCCCAACTTGCCATTTTTGATGGAGAAATAAGAAATTTACCTCCAAATTACGCACCTTAACTGAAGCTCTGAGATGTGTGACAGCTTTTTTTTTTTATCTTATATTTAAGGGTAGGAATTGGCTCGAGGACCTTCCAAACCCGGGCATTTGAACCCAAAAGTGGCAGGTCAATGACCGTTGGCCCGTTTGTTTCTGAATTTATGTGTGACAGCTACTTGGTGTCCTACTAATATTCCTGTCTCTTATGTTGCAATGAACCAACCAACCAATCAGTAAATTAATTAATCAGTCAGTCAAACAATCAATCAGTTTAGCAACCAATGAACCAACCAACCAACCAATCAGTCAATTCATTAATCAGTCAGTCAAACAATCAATCAGTTTAGCAACCAATGAACCAACCAACCAATCAGTCAATTAATTAATTAATCAGTCAGTCAAATAATCAATCAGTTTAGCAACCAATGAACCAACCAACCAATCAGTCAATTCATTAATCAGTCAATCAAACAATCAATCAGTTTAGCAACCAATGAACCAAGTAATCATTCAATCAATTAAGCATTCAATCAGTCTATCGACCAATCAAACAACCAATCACTTTCTCAATCAACCAATTAATCAATGTTTGAGTCACAGTTTATAGAAGATGTGCGACAGCTACTTCGTGTTCTACTGATTTTCCTGTCTCTAATCAATCGACCAAGCAACCAACCAATTAATCAACCAATTAATGTTTCAGCCGGAGTTTGTAGAAGATGTGCGACAACTACTAGGTGTGCTACTGATGTTCCTGCCCCTGCCCCTATTCTGGGCCCTCAGTGACCAACAGGGGTCACGCTGGACGTTACAGGCCGAACACATGGACGGAGATATTGTAAGGGCCTGTCCACAATATTTATGCATTTATCACAAGTTGAAGATCGACGGAAATATTGTGAAGGCCGTCCAGGATATTATCTGCTTTAAGGCCCAGTTCAGAATTTTACATTTTTGATGATTTCTTTTTAATTTGTGTATGAAATTTGCTTAAATGTTTATTTTTTAATTTCTTTATTTCTCAGAAAAAGTATATGTTGTGACCACTCATTTGAACTGTCTCGACGAGACAGTTCAAATGAGTGGTCACAACATATACCTTTGAACCTAAATAAGTGTCGGACCATTATTTGCGATGATTACACATGCAATTTGTCCCAATTCTATTGTTGATGATCTATCTGTCCCTGCCCCATATTCTGGGCTCTCAGTGACCAGCAGGGGTCATACTGGACGTTACAGGCTGAATACATGGACAGAGATATTGTAAGGGCCTGTACGGGAATTTTTTTTTGTTAACTTTTAAGCTTTGTGTATGAAAATTTGTAAACATTTTTTTACTTTCTTTATTTCTCAATGAGAGTATATGTTGTGACCACTCATTTGAACCGTCTCGTTGAGACGGTTCAAATGGTAGTCACAATATTTACCTTTAAAGTTAAATAAGTTATTAAATAGACTTTATTTGCGGTAATTACACTGATTACAATGATTGATAGTATGTTCCTGCCCCTATTCTGGGCCCTCAGTGACCAGTAGGCAACACGCTGGACATTACAGACCGAACACATGGACAGAGATATTGTAAGGATCTTGCTTTGCCAAAAGCAATTACATTCGGAATACATTCATTTTTTTTTGTGTATGAAAATTTTGAATGTTCTTGATTTCTCAATTGGGATATTTAAATATTTAATATTTTGGTGCTGACTTAAAACATGTTCCATCTCTATATTACATTAGCTGTTGCTGGGACAGTGAACTCTTTCACAGTTTTCAGTGCTCTTGTTGTAACACCATCTCTCCTATTAATCTGCTTTAATAGGAAGTCTACCTTCTATATTACAGGCCCCGTGCAGGCACCGGGGCGGGATCAACTGATCCTGAGAATAGTGCTGCAGTAGCCATTGCTTGTCGTAAAAGGCGACTAAACTGGCTTAACGATTGGGTTCATACTTTCCGGAACCCACTATACCGGATTTGGCCCTCATGTACATTTTTGGCTTTCTTGTATGTGAGAGTTGAGTCGGGCTATGCCCCATATATAAAAGTAAGATTAGCGCTAATCCTATTACTTTTAGGGGATGGGATAAATGATGCGGTGTGGCGAGGGCCTGGCACCAGATCAGGTTGTTCTAATTTCAGGACTGAATATATATTTTGATTGTAAATATTGAGTTCTGAAGTTGGGATTTACCCCCCTTGGACAGGTGGATATGGGACTCGACCCCGTTGACCCGTCTGCGTGTAGACTCCCTGAGGCTTGTACCTCTATGTCAGAAAAGCGGACGTTAAACCCTATTCACTCACTCACTCACTCTATATTACAGGGCGTGTTTGGGCGACTGAAACCCGACCAAGTTCAGGTATGTTCTATTATCATGATTATGGAGAACACCTGGCTGATATCTTATGATATCGAGTTTCTCAGGTGAGGCTAGGATATGTGTAGGAATTACGAGGCTTGTCGAGGAATTCTTACCATTTCAGGGCTCCTGAGTGCCACGGCAAACATTTACCCACACCTGGATATGGTCGAACGTTATTGTTAAATTTCCGTCGGAAATATCATGCAATTTAAGCATATATATGTAGTACTTTCGCTACTTTGATAATCCGCTCGCAGGGATTCCACTTGGGAAAATAAAAAAATCGCCACTTCCAAAAAAAAAAAAAAATAATTTTTTTTTTTTGAAGTTGCAATTTTTTTTCGAAAATTATAATTTTTTATCGCCAATTGTTTATTTTTATCGCCAATTGCGAAAGTGGCGATCACCAGCGGAATCCCTGGCTCGATTCAAACAGCTGATTTACACATGCATATTCCGGGACAGCAGTACACGTCGCGTGATGCAGCCGCGCCAATTTCTAAAGTTTAGTGTAACAGTTGTTAACTGGTCTGATAACGTAATGGCGCATTCTGGTAACGTCGTGATACACATGCATTACGTAGGTGCTGGCTTGGCCCCGAAATGACCATTGTCTACAGCCATGGTCAAACAGCATGTGCTGTACGTTTGAACACGGCTGTGAGTGGTGTTAAACAATGGCAGTTATGTAACAATACAAGACGCTTGACATTCATTTCAGTGTTATTGACTTTTTTGTTGGATTTTCTTTTTCAGGCCTTAAACCCGATCCTGATACTGGTGCTGATCCCGCTGTTTGATAAAGTCATCTACCCAATCGTGGACAAGTGCAGAATACCGAACAGGTAACTATAAATCAATGTTTATTGCATAATTTTGGCTTTTCACAGTGTAATGTCGGAAATAAACTAAATAGGTAGCATATAGAGAATACTAGGCTTGGCGCGAGCCTCGGAATTCCTACATGTTTCCTAGCCTTGCCTGATAAACTTGATAGGAAACTAGGCTAGGAAACATGTAGGAATTCCGAGGCTCGCGCCAAGCATGATGTCAAGACACCATAAAATGGTATTCTATTAATCAGGTAACGTTGTGTGCTACAGAATTGGCAAATATGATGATGTTTTAGTTAAAAATAACACAGACCTGTTTATGTTGCATCGTTACATTGTATAACTATTTCTTTCTAGACCGCTGCAGAGAATGGTGCTTGGTCTATTCATCAGCTCAGCCGCCTTCGTTGTGGCCGGTATGGTGCAGATGAAACTGGACGTAAGTCTCGCCTGAATCTGTTTCCTACCTTGCAACCAATCCGAAGGTCACAAAATTAATTTCAGACTAGTCCATTTTTGTCGCGCCCGCTTGCGGAAAGCGCGATATAGTCGGCACTTTGGCGTACGTAACGTCCGGTTAAAGTTTTTGGTTAAGTTGTTTGGTTAAGTTTTTTGGTTAAAGTCTTTGGTTAAGTTCTTTGGTTAAAGTTTTTGGTTAAGTTTTTTGGTTAAAGTTTTTGGTTAAAGTTTTTCGTTATACTATATCTCTGCAACTGCTTTGCCCATTACCTTGAAACTTCACATGGGTGTTTATCATCATCTATATTTTCATTCTCCCCCCTCCCGTGCGGCCCCTGTGCCCAATGTCAAGGTCAAATTACTTTGAAGTTTTTGGTTAAAGTTTTTTTTGCGCCCGCTTGCGGAAAGCGCTATATAGTCGGCACTTTGTCGTACGTACGTACTTTAACCGGACACACGTACGTACGTACGTACATTACGTACGTACGTATACTTACGTACGTACGTACGTACGTACGTACGTACGTGTGTCCGGTTAAAGTTTTTGCTTAAGTTTTTTGGTTAAAGTTTTTCGTTATACTATATCTTTTTTTTTAGTGTCCATGCCTCGCCACAAGGCGCGACATGCAGGCTGCGGCCATCTAGTAATATGAAAAGGGGCTGTTTTTGTTCTCACAAATACGAAAATTATTTGCAAAAAGTGCAGAGCCGGCTCATCTGGATCTACACTGTTTGCCAATACCACTATACAGGCCTGTGCTGTTGAAAGGGTTTAATAAATATTCTAATGCACTCTATAAATATCACGCAATCTGATTGGCTGATGGTCATACAATACAGGGATATCATTGTCGGTGAACGGTCTCAAATTATTTCAATATGTATTCCTACGCCAGTAGTAAAGGAGTGCATTAGAAATAGGTTAACCGCATTGTAATTTTGAAATTTGCGGCGTAGATCATATTAATAGCGCGTCGCCATTAAACAGATTTTCCGACCTATCATTTTCTGATATACGCCGCAAATTTGAAAATTACAATACAGTTAACCCTATATTATAATACAGTTAACCCTATATGTATTACAATACAGTGAACCCTATATTTGTATTTTGCAGACAGCTCACGACCCGATATTGCCACAGGACCAGACTGGAGTGACGATCATTAACACCCTGCCATGCAGTGTTCACATCAAGACGATATTCTTCACCGGTGACATCCCCAGTCTTGAGGTTTCGTATCGATGCTTATATGAGACAAGCCATGTGACTTTATGCGTATACAATTTTTCATGAACATTGTTATAGAAACTGTGATATTTTCTGTTAATGACGTAAAATGGTGATGAAATTTTCATAGCAAATGCGGAATTGAATTCCGCATTTGCTATGAAAACTTTATCAACATTTGACGGAAAATATCGTAAATTTTGTAAATAATTTTTATGAGATATCACATTTGTTCTTAGGTAAATAATCACATGGCGTGTCTCGTATGTGCCTGTGACTGGAGAAATGGGGCTTATGGGCTATGTGACTCCTGATCGAACAGCACGCTCATGTAGCCGGAAAGTGTCTATACTGCTTGTTAGAAGCATGTTGGGTGTTTCATTGATGGAACGGCGCAGATGCTGATCACACAGTGCGATCGCCAGGTTTCGACATGTGAATTCTATTTCGCGTTCAGAAATGTGTCGATAGTCTAGAACATTGGACCTCAATACCGAAGATCGTGGCTTAAATCCCCGTCCAAGGCGTGAACAATTATTTCATAGTATAGTGAAACCTCTCTAAACCGGACACCCTGGGAGGTCCCCAGGGTGTCCGGCTTAGAGAGGCTTCACTGTAAATCAGGCATTTGATCATTATGAGCCATAGTTGTGTGCTGTGTGATCACGAACAGACATTATCACCTGAGATAAATGACCAAGAAACTTGTCAAACATAAGATCACATGTGTTTTCTTGGTGTCCGGTTTAGAGACATTCCACTGTATTTCCATCCAATTTGAAAATGAGGCCATGTCGCTTTATGACCTTAAATGTTGCTCAGATGTACGATCCAGGGGCCCGTTTCACTAAACTTCTTACGACTAAAATGTTCATAAGTTCAAATTTAAGATCGTCTGTAAATTGAAATTTATGGATTTACATATATTGAGCATAGGCTGCATATGCAGCCTATGCTCAATAAATGTAAATCCATCAATTGTTTACAAGAAAACATTGTTAATGTGAAAGTTACAGACTATCATAATTTTGCACTTACGAACATTTTAGTCGTACGAAGTTTAGTGAAACGGCCCCCAGGTTCGATCCTTGACCGTGGCGGGATCATCAGATTGAACATGTGGGTTTTCCTTGGGGTACTTGGGTTTCTACCAACATTATCCTTATGCCTCCATTGTCCCCGTCTGCGTGTAGACTCCCTGAGGCTTGTACCTCTATGTCAGAAAAGCGGACGTTAAACCCTATTCACTCACTCACTCACACCATTTGTACGAACAATCCAATTTATGTATACCTTTTATATTTGTCATTTATGCCTCCATTTGTACCAAAAATCAAATTTATGTATACCTTTTATATTTGTCATTTATGCCTCCATTTGTACCAAAAATCAAATTTATGTATACCTTTTATATTTGTCATTTATGCCTCCATTGTAATAACAAAATAATGTATATATACCCAGAGCTTTAGATAAGGTGCGTATTTGCATATTTTATGCAATTATTTTAGCTGAATACGCATTGATTATCAAAGTGGGAGTACAAAATACGCACAGCAATGTGAAAATAAGCATTGATTTTCAAATTGAGTAGTGAAAATACTGTCATAAAGTTGAAAATTCGCTAAGTTGAGTTGCAAAAAGCAAACAGTGTTTGCTTTTTGCAGCTCAATTAAGTGAATGTTTAAATTTGTTATATTATTTTTATCATTTGTTCCTTATTTAGTAATGAAAAAAATCAATAATCCATTTGTAAAAGTAAAATACGCAATGATTTTGAAATCAGGGGGTAGTGTACGCTTTAGACACAACGCTTATCTGGAGCAATATATACCTTTTATATTTAATTTATGCCTCTCACATGTTTTAGTGTCATATATACATGAACTCACATTTTGTCACATTTTAGGAGACAGAGTTCCTGCAGCACGACGGAGGTTCGTTCTTAATTGCGATGCATTCATCGTGCGACAAAGTGGGTAAGAAGCACACATTCACCTTCAACGACGGTCAGGCGTACAGGATCATTCTTTACCAGGACGAAGATGGAGATCTACACATAAAACAGTTTGTCGATAAACGGAAAAAGCCGAAAAATGGGAATGCTGCAGTGAGGTATTATATTATATATTATCCGGAGCTCCAGATAAGTTTTGTATCTAATTACACTAATTATCTATTTATACCCCCAGATGTCAAATTCAATGTGTATCTTCCTTTAAATATTAAATAGGGAACAAATGATAAAAGAAAAACACATTTAAAAAATTACTTATTTGAGCTGCAAAAAGCAAACAGTAAATTTCAACTTTATTACAGTATTTTTACTTGTAATAAAGTTGAAATTTACTGTTTGCTTTTTGCAGCTCAAATAAGTAAATTTTTAAATGTGTTTTTTCTCCCACTTTTGATAATCGGTGCGTAGTCTGCTAAAATAGGTGCGTAAAATACGCCAATACGCACCTTATCTGGAGCTCTACTATTCGTCTTTATTATATCTCATTGCACATTCTACGCATTTCATTGGTCAATTTCAAATCACGTGATAAAAATATTCTACTGTGTTGCCCGCTTCAGAACTTAGCAGACAATATTAGAATGAAACATTACAATATTACCTTCCGAAATAACCGAATTCTGGTTGGACTGCCTCGACGTTTATCTGAAACAGAAACCAGGATAGCAAACTACAAATGAAATAACGTCGGACGTGTGTGCCATTCCTGTTGTTGTTTTGCAATAGAAAACGGGTACCAGTTCATCATTCGTTAATGACATGAAAATAAGCGTTTCGCTTCTGTTTCTGAAATATCTACTTTATTCATGTTCATATTAAATATTCGGTATAATAAATTAAATACTGCCTTTGGTTGAGGGGAATTGTGGATTATCCCCCTCGATAATTAGATAGATTATCCACAATATTTCTTCAACCAAGGGCCAAATTTATATATTAATGAAGACATTAATGCGCTGGATCAAAGAGCTGGTGGTCCCGGCCTTATATGACCTTAGCTGTTGATAGGCCGTTAAACACCAATAAATCCAATCAACCAAAGAGCTGCAGAGCTCCAGATAATAATTCATTACTAAATAGGGAACAAATGATAAAAAAAAAATATAACAAATTTAAACATTCACTTAATTGAGCTGCAAAAAGCAAACGCCGTTTGCTTTTTGCAGCTCAACTAAGTGAATTTGATTGGTCCGTAGCAAGTCTCTGTCCAAAATTTATATCCCAGTAAACTCCATGCCAAACTACTTTCCGTAACTGTCGAGCGCAGTTAAAATAATTCTTAAGAAAACAGAAAATAAACACATTTTCTTGATGAATTTATTTCAAATGCTGGAATTATAATGAATGAATGGCATTTTTGTGGAATTTATCGGGGATAAAAACTTGGAAAAGTCGCGGGAATACTGGACGAAGGCCGGAAGGCCTCGTCCAGTATTCCCGCGACTTTTCCAAGTTTATACCCCGATAAATTCCACAAAAAGGCCATTCATTCCTATAATGCCCCTTATATTGGTAATATTGAAGTGACCCAGCAGCGAAGCATCGCTATACACGCTTGTGTATTGCGTATTTCTCGCTTCAAATTTATCACACATTTTGGACAACAAAACACGTCTGTCATTTTGTGCACACAACTTACCACGATCTCTGATGCATGCCTGAATGTTCACAAGTGTCAATAGTTTAGGTTTGTCGTCTTCACACACCAGGAAACTTGTTTAGTTCGTTATAATTCATAATAGTTTGTTGGCATTTCCTGTGTGTGTTGAATGCAGCTGCCATGTTTACTGGCTGTGTTTGTTTTGGCTCGTATCTGATCGGAACTGTCCGTCATCACAATCCAGCCAATCACTATGCGGGAGGTTGGACAAGTTCCGGGACTTGTCCAACTCGGCCTGACAAAACCTATAAATAGGAGTGAAATCTGTCAGTTGGCGACTTTGTCCCGAGCGACGCAACTCGAGATGCAACTCGCGTCTCAGAACTCCCAAGGCCCAAATATCCTCCCCCTTAACCATTACTCACCGACGATGTTACCAATGGTCCGTTAGTCGTGAGATGTGATGATTTGAACGTCATTCTGGCATTATTGATTATTAATATTGGCTGGAACCATAATAATGCCAATATCCCATTACCCCACCCACTTTTTCCCCATTGCGATACGATTCCCAATTTGAGCTTCATGACCCCCTGCTGTGTGACGCCCCACCCTAACTTCGTGCCCCCCTCCCACCCCTGTTAGGTGATCCCCATTCCATTGTCACGCGTCCTAGCTGTTGTGTGCCCCCCATTCAGCTATGTGTCATGATTCCCATCCCAGCTTCGTGACATCCGGCTGTGTGACTCCCCACCCCTGCTGTGTGCCCACCTGCTGTGTAATTTCCCACCCAGCCGTGTGACTCCCCACCCAACATTAGTCCCCACCCAGCTTCCTGACCCCCAGATGTGTGACTCCCCACCATAGCTTCGTGCCCCCCCCCTCCCTTTCAACCCCTGCTGTGCAATTCCCGACCCTGCTTCGTGTCCTCCTGTTGTGATTCCCCACTATAGCTTCGTGATTCCCGCTGTGTGCGTCCCCCACCCAGCATAATTAGTCCCCATCCTAGCTTCGTGATTCCCGCTGTGTGACTCCCCCACCAGCACTAGTCCCAACCCCAGCTTCGTGATTCCTGCTGTGTGACTCCCCCACCCACCCAGCACTAGTCCCAACCCCAGCTTCGTGATTCCCGCTGTGTGACTCCCACACCCAGCACTAGTCCCAACCCCAGCTTCGTGATTCCTGCTGTGTGACTCCCCCACCCAGCACTAGTCCCAACCCCAGCTTCGTGATTCCTGCTGTGTGACTCCCACACCCAGCATTAGTCCCAACCCCAGCTTCGTGATTCCCGCTGTGTGACTCCCCCACCCAGCACTAGTCCCAACCCCAGCTTCGTGATTCCTGCTGTGTGACTCCCCCCACCCAGCATTAGTCCCAACCCCAGCTTCGTGAATGCGACTCCCCCACCCAGCATTAGCCCCAACCCCAGCTTCGTGATTCCTGCTGTGTGACTCCCCCACCCAGCATTAGTCCCAACCCCAGCTTCGTGAATGCGACTCCCCCACCCAGCATTAGTCCCAACCCCAGCTGCGTGACTCCCCCCACCAGCATTAGTCCCAACCCCAGCTTCGTGAATGCGACTCCCCCACCCAGCATTAGTCCCAACCCCAGCTGCGTGACTCCCCCACCCAGCATTATACCCAATCCCATCTTCGTGATTCCCGCCGTGTGCGTCCCCCTCCCAGCATAATTAGTACCCATCCAAGCTTCCTGAGTCCCACTGTGCGACTCCCCCACCCAACGTTAGTCCCAACCCCAGTGTCGTGATTCCTGCTATGTGACTTCCACACCCAGCATTAGTCCCAACCCCAGCTTCGTGATTCCCGTTGTGTGACTCCCCCTCCCAGCATAATTCCCAACCCCAACTTCGTGATTCCCGCTGTGTGACTCCCCCACTTAGTAGCAAAATGTATGATAGCCCCGCGATTCCCGTCTAGGTCCGTGCTTGTACGCTTTAGAAAATAGTTGATCGTGTCTAGTTGTTCCCACAGCCGCCTATGTTAGTTAATCTCGACTCGCATACATGTACTACGAATATATACTAACTGTTGATTTATATAGTCCTGTATGCCACCCCGATACCATTATTGTTACCATGAATTGTCACCCTCATATAGTTGTTGCATAATATTGTGTTTTATGTGTTATCAAAATATCAGGTATTAATACTGAATTCGCCACTGTCGTTCTTTCATTGCCAAGTAGCTATAGTCGTTCAATTTCCATACCCCGATTCACGAGGGCCCGCTACCATTCCCCTGCGTGAACAGGAAATATTATGGTTTATAAATACCGTATTGCTGAAGACGGATACGACATAGGGACCTTACAATATTATTCCTATTCCAATTACTTTTAGGGGAAGGGGCCAAGTGACTTTGGTGTGGTATGGACCTGGCACCAGTAGCCTATTTCACCAACATTGCAAAGTATACTTTCATAGACAAACAAAGTTTGTTGGGGGTATATAGGAGTCAGCTTGTCGGTCGGTCTGTCGGTCGCTCTGTTGGAAATTCCTTTCCGCTCTATATCTTCTACACCGATGCATGGATTATCAAATGGCTTGGCAAAAATGTTTCTCATGATGAGAAGGTGTGTCGCGATCAATAACCACGCACCTACGTCCAAGGTCACAGTTGAAGGTCCAAGGTCAAACCTATCGAAATTCCCTTCCGCTCTATATCTTCTACACCGATGCATGGATTATCAAATGGCTTGGCACAAATGTTTCTCATGATGAGAAGGTGTGTCGCGATCAATAACCACGCACCTACGTCCAAGGTCAAGGTCACAGTTGAAGGTCAAAGGTCAAACCTATCGAAATTCCCTTCCGCTCTATATCTTCTACACCGATGCATGGATTATCAAATGGCTTGGCACAAATGTTTCTCATGATGAGAAGGTGTGTCGCGATCAATAACCACGCACCTACGTCCAAGGTCAAGGTCACAGTTTAAGGTCAAAGGTCAAACCTATCGAAATTCCCTTCCGCTCTGTATCTTCTACACCGATGAATAGATTATCAAATGGCTTGGCACAAATGTTTCTCATGATGAGAAGGTGTGTCACAATCAATAACCACGCACCTACATCCAAGGTCAAGGTCACAGTTGAAGGCCAAAGGTCAAACCTATTGAAATTCCCTTCCGCTCTATATCTTCTACACCAATGCATGGATTATCAAATGGCTTGGCACAAATGTTTCTCATGATGAGAAGGTGTGTCGCGATCAATAACCACGCACCTACGTCCAAGGTCAAGGTCACAGTTGAAGGTCAAAGGTCAAACCTATTGAAATTCCCTTCCGCTCTATATCTTCTACACCGATGCATGGATTATCAAATGCCTTGGCACAAATGTTTCTCAGGATGAGAAGGTGTGTCGCGATCAATAACCACGCACCTACGTCCTAGGTCAAGGTCACAGTTGAAGGTCAAAGGTCAAACCCATTGAAATTCCCTTCCGCTCTATATGTTCTACACCGATGTATGGATTATCACACTATGCCCAGGGTCAAGGTCACAGACTTGATGCGTTTGAAACCTCAATGCTCGGCTAAATGGCTTATAATCAAAAATGCCTCGTTTTCTTTGGCTGCCAGTGGGGGTATTCGTGTGCCGACAGGCCACATTTCTAGTTAATTTTTATTATACTGAATTTATTACATTATCACAGCCATTTTGGCTGTGATAATGTAATAAATTCAGTATAATAATTATGCATAATTTCAATCATCAAATATATGCGGTCATTATGCCCCCAAAAACAAAGTTTGAGGGGGTATATAGGAGTCAGCTTGTCGGTCTGTCGGTCGGTCGGTCGGTCTGTTGGAAATTCCCTTCCGCTCTATATCTCCTACACCGATGCATGGATTATCAAATGGCTTGGCACAAATGTTTCTCATGATGAGAAGGTGTGTCGCGATCAATAACCACGCACCTATGTCCAAGGTCAAGGTCACAGTTGAAGGTCAAAGGTCAAACCTATCGAAATTCCCTTCCGCTCTATATCTTCTACACCCATGCATGGATTATCAAATGGCTTGGCACAAATGTTTCTCATGATGAGAACGTGTGTCGCGATCAATAACCACGCACCTACGTCCAAGGTCAAGGTCACAGTTGGTCAAAGGTCAAACCTATCGAAATTCCCTTCCGTTCTTTAACTTCTACACCGATGCATGGATTATCAAATGGCTTGGCACAAATGTTTCTCATGATGAGAAGGTGTGTCACGATCAATAACCACACACCTACGTCCAAGGTCACAGTTGAAGGTCAAAAGTCAAACCTATCGAAATTCCCTTCCGCTCTATATCTTCTACACCGATGCATGGATTATCAAATGGCTTGGCACAAATGTTTCTCATGATGAGAAGGTGTGTCACGATCAATAACCACGCACCTACGTCCAAGGTCAAGGTCACAGTTGAAGGTCAAAGGTCAAACCTATTGAAATTCCCTTCCGCTCTATATCTTCTACACCGATGCATGGATTATCAAATGCCTTGGCACAAATGTTTCTCAGGATGAGAAGGTGTGTCGCGATCAATAACCACGCACCTACGTCCAAGGTCAAGGTCACAGTTGAAGGTCAAACCTATTGCAGGCGGCAGACAGATAAACTGCATAGTTTGTGTACACAACTCCTCTGAAACCGTTCTGTGGATTGATCTGAAACTATACACACTTTTTATGCCGAACAAATATTTTTTTTACAAAAATATCATCCTTTTAACTTAGCCATTTTTTCTATTTTTATTAAATTGATTCATTGCGTTCTTGACAAACTCGGCACAGAGTTTTTAATCAAAATCATATTAATCCATTACTCATGTAAGATCCTCTATAACTGATGAATGAATTTTCAAATGTTTTCAGATTATCTCATTTTCATTGACCACGTACGCAGGTAAAAGGTCAATGTCACACATCTCTAAGGCCAGCATTAAATAATGATCATGAAATTTGTATTCAAACCTATAAAACTCTTCTAATGTTAAGCTATTTGTAAGTCCAACTCTTTGTGGGGGTATTATGATCACTCCTGTGATAGTTCTAGTTAGTTCTGTAAGAAATACTGCATTTCGGAAAAATAAATGATTACTCCCTCAAAGTATACTTTGCTAGATAAGTATACTTTGCAATTTTGATGAAATCGGCTACTGGTCAAGTTATTCTAATTTCAGGTCTGAATATATTTCTATTAAAAGAAAAGTAATTTTCAGCTGAAACTATATAATACACAAATAATGACAGGAGAAATTGTATGTAATACACAAATAATGACAGGAGAAACTGTCTATGTAATACACAAATAATGACAGGAGAAACTGTCTATGTAATACACAAATAATGACAGGAGAAACTGTCGATGGCGCGCCATCGCAATATACCCACTTTCCCCAAATGCTAAGTCCGAAAGGGGGAGGTAATCCATGATGGAGGGTCGGATAAAAAACCGAATTCACTTTGCGCATCAGCACATCAAAACGAAGCTACGAACCAAATATCAGACGCGTAGGTATTAAGGTGAAAAAGTTTTTCGACCTACGAGGAAAAATAGTGAAATTCTAAGTCCGAAAGGGGGAGATAATCCATGATGGAAGGTCGGATCAAAAATCCGAATTCACTTTGCGCATCATAACGAAGCTACATATCAAATATCAGAAATGTAGGTATTGAGGTGAGAAAGTTTTTCGACTTACAATGAAAAATAGGGAAATTCTGAGTCCGAAAGGGGGAGATAATCCATGATGGAGGGTCGGATCAAAAATCCGAATTACTTTGCCGCATTGCACATTTGAAACGAAGCTACATACCAAATATTGGCGCGTAGGTATGAAGTGAAAAGTTTTTCGAGTTACAAGGAAAAGTGGAAATCTGAACGGTCGGAAAGGGGGTGATAATCATTGAATGGAGGGGTCGGATGAAAAATCCGAAATTTCACTTTGCGCATGGGTGTACATGGATAACGGAAGCTACATAGCAAATATCAGGGCGCGTAGGTCAAAAATGAGGTTTTGGAAAAAGTTTTCGAGTTCTACAAGGAAAAAAAATGGGAAATTCTTATGGGTCCGAAAGGGGGAGATTAATCGATGATGGGAGGGTTGGATCCAAAAAATACGAAATTTCACTTTGGGGGCGGCATCTGCACATGAATAACCCGAATGGGTACATACCAACTATCAGGTCGCGTAGGGCGGATGAAGGTGAAAAAGTTTTTCGAGTTACACGGAAAAAGTGGGAAATTCTGAGTCCGAAAAGTGGGGAGATAATCCAGATGAGGGGTCGGATCAAAAATTTTTCCACGAATTCACTTTGCGCATGTGCACATTGATAACGGAAGCTACATAGCAATTATCAGGCGCGTAGGTATGAAGGTGATAAAAGTTTATCGAGTTACAAGGAAAAATGGGAAATTCTGAGTCGGAAGGGGGGAGATAATCCATGATGGAGGGTCGGATGAAAAATCCGAATTCACTTTGCGTATGTGTACATGATAACGAAGCTACATACCAAATATCAGGCGCGTAGGTATGAAGGTGAAAAAGTTTTTCAAGTTACAAGAAACGTGACGGACGTACGGACGTACGGACGGACGGACACTCGTGACGAAAACAATATACCCATTTTTTCCCAAAAAAGTGGGTATAATAATGACAGGAGAAACTGTCTATGTAATACACAAATAATGACAGGAGAAACTGTCTATGTAATACACAAATAATGACAGGAGAAACTCTATGTAATACACACATAATGACAGGAGAAACTGTATATGTAATACACACATAATGACAGGAGAAACTGTCTATGTAATACACAAATAATGACAGGAGAAACTGTATATGTAATACACACATAATGACAGGAGAAACTGTCTATGTAATACACACATAATGACAGGAGAAACTGTCTATGTAATACACACATAATGACAGGAGAAACTGTCTATGTAATACACAAACTGTCTGTGTAATACACAAATAATGACAGGAGAAACTATATATGTAATACACACATAATGACAGGAGAAACTGTATATGTAATACACACATAATGACAGGAGAAGCTGTCTATGTAATACACACATAATGACAGGAGAAACTGTCTATGTAATACACAAACTGTCTGTGTAATACACACATAATGACAGGAGAAACTGTCTGTGTAATACACACATAATGACAGGAGAAACTGTCTATGTAATACACACATAATGACAGGAGAAACTGTCTATGTAATACACACATAATGACAGGAGAAACTGTCTGTAATACACAAATAATGACAGGAGAAACTGTCATATAAACAAGTAGTTTGTGTTCTATCGTGTTCCAAACTCGAGAGCATATTTTTGTCAATAAATGAGATGATATGATTGTACAAATCTGTGCCATGTTTTCAGTATATTCCTGGCATTCGACCTGGAAGACATCGGGGTCAGTGCGACCCACATCACCTTGGTAACGGTGGGCGGCGCCAATCATGTGACCGAGATTCTTGGCGAGCACTTCAACGTTGTGAAGGGACAGGCGTCCGATTTTATGGATTTAGAGCCGGCCAAGTAAGATGTACCCCTAAGTAACTGGAATGGAGTTTGATGTTAATTTTGCAACCAATCCAATCGTCACAACATTATTTTCAGATGAGTCCATTTATGAAAAGGGGGTGTTTTTGCTCTCGAAAATATGATAATTACTTGCAAAAAGTGCAGATCCTGATGAGACAGCTCGTCACGAGCCGGCTCATCTGTATCTACACTGTTTGCCAATACCACTATACAGGCCTGTAGTGTTGAAAGGGTTAAACACTTTCACCGTCATCACAACGCTTTATCCACTTGTGTATTAGTCGCAATGGCGTTGGATTTTACGGAGATTGAGCCGGCCAAGTAAGATACAATTTTGTAATCTTCGCATACCGTATTTATTCTATTAAACGCACCCTCCACCCCCCCTTTGTTGATTCACCATTTTTCTCACAAATATTTCCTTTATTTCTACTCTAAAATATATGTTGTTACCACTCGTTTGCAATTGTTACCAAAATGCATGGTAGACGAACACATGCTGAGAATATACATGTACACTTTTCCTTGAAGAAAAATAAAACACAAATTTTTTCTCTTTTTTTCTCAAACATATATGTTGTGACCACCATTTGAACCGTCTCACCGAGACTGTTCAAGTGAGTGGTAACAAGATATACTTTCATGAAGAAATAAAAAAAATAGATAAGAATTACATATTGACCGTGACATATGTATTATTTGTCCTAGATCTAACAGTCGGTGTTTGGTCCATTTCATTTGTCATTTGTAGTTATCTACTGTACATAAACCGAGAGAAGGTGACCGGTTGGACGGACATGGGAATCAAGCTGTCGCTAGGTGTGGGCGGGGTTTACACGGCCTGTATCCATGGCAACGGATCCGAGGTACGCATTGGCTCCCGATTGACAAATATGACTGGCTCTAGAATTACCTCCCTTGTCTATGTTTTTAACAGATATATGGAGTTAAATTTGTGCCCGTCATTAGTTAACCAGTGGTAATTTGCTCGCAGTTGCAGAAATGTCTCGCCGTCACATTCTGTGGCGTTCTGTCCATATATGTGGCTGTGACTGGTGAAATGGGAGTTATAGCATTTGTAGCCAGTCGAATTTCAGATCTGTGGCTGTGATGCTTACGGTCTTAGCAACAAATGTAGACCCAGACCAGCCTGCGTATCCACGCAGTCTGATCAGGGTCTGCATTGCTCGCTAATCTTTCAGCGAGACACCATCCATGCTTCAGATATGCAGAATTGATCATTATCAGGCTGTAGGACTGCGCTGACACATTCGCAACTAGACCACAAATCACATAAGCCCCAGATTCCAGAGGTAGTGAGTTCAGGCCCTGTCCAAGACATGAACAAATACTTTCATATTAGTATTCCCATCCCACTAATCTTTCGAATGAGACTTGAAACTGAGGTGGCGTGGATGATGCCGCAGTACGTGTTGATATTAACTGAGGTACCAATCTTTATATGACCTTAGCTGTTGCTGCTAGGATGTTAAATCCTTTCCTTGCTTTTCCAGCTACAAGTGACATTGTTCACGAGCATCCACAGGAACACAGTGTCCATGGCGTGGATGATACCGCAGTACATGTTGATAACTGTGGCCACATCTTTATATGACCTTAGGTGCTGCTAGGCTGTTATATCCTTTCCTTGCTGTTCCAGGTACAAGTGACGTTGTTCACGAGCCTCCACAGGAACACTGTGTCCATGGCGTGGATGATACCGCAGTACGTGTTGATAACCGTGGGTGAGGTCCTCTTCTCCATCAGTGGTCTCTCATTCGCTTACTCTCAGGTTAGTAATCGTCACTAGTCGGCAAATAGTTTGTTTTTGTGGGTGGTGGGAATTTTTTCCAGAAAGAAAAATTATCCATTAGCATACTGTCGATCGCTTGCTTTCAGGTTCATAGTGGCAGGTTTTATAGCCATTGGTTGGCAATTAGTACGTTTCTTCCACTCAATTTAGGAGAAAATGTAAAAATTAAACGTCTGGGAATCGTCTCTCGTTACTCTCGGGTTTGTATAAAATGACCAACTCACAGGTTGATTGAAGAAAAAAAAACTAATAGAATTATTAAAATAAAATTCTCCGCAAGTTGTGAGGGTCACGTTTTCCTGGTTATTTTTATAGCCATATCATTCTTCATCTATGTTTTCAATGGAAATTAGAAAGTAATAATTCCAGCACAAAAATATTTACACAATTCCCTAACATTTGATTGGTCCGTAGCAAGTCTCTGTCCAAAGTTTATATCCCAGTAAACTCCCATGCCGAACTACTTTCCGTAACCGTCAGGCGCAGTTAAAATAATTCTTAAGAAAACGGAAAATAAACACATTTTCTTGATGAATTTATTTAAAATGCTGGAATTGTAAGGAATGAATGGCATTTTTGTGGAATTTATCGAGGTATAAACTTGGAAAAGTCGCAGGAATACTGGACGAGGCCTTCCAGCCTTCGTCCAGTATTCCCGCGACTTTTCCAAGTTTATACCCCGATAAATTCCACAAAAAGGCCATTCATTCCTATAATATTTTCTCCCTCGTTTTGATCAAGAACAATTCCTATTTCTCATCGAAAGTTTATATGTTGTGACCACTCACAAGAAACACCCATCTGTATGTGTGGCTGCGAGACTGAAGAAATGGGGCTTATGGGATTTGTGGCCAGTGTACTCCTGATCAAATAGCGCACTCCTGTAGCTATGGTATGGCGAACAGTGCAGATCCTGATCAGACTGTGCGGATGCACAGGCTGATCTGAATCTGCACTGCTCGCAAAACCCGCAAGTTCCATTTCTACAGTCACAGCCACTTTGTTGAATGGACGTAAAACACCAATTAATTAATCACAAGCCACCAGTTATTTGCCGTATCTTCATCACATACGACTGTCTTGTTAAACGGGCCTAAAACCCCAATCAATCAAACTATCTATTAATGTTAAAGGTACATGCCCACTCAGTAGGCACAATATGTTCTTTATAGGAATTAAATAAGTGTATAATGGTGTCACTATTCCACCAGTTCTAAACATGACGAGTGCCCGCTATACAGATATAATCATTTAGTAATATTTACTAAACTGATAGTGACTCGCAGTGGTATCAGGCTATTTTCATATGCAAATGAGGCATGATATTTATTAATTATTTATACTAATTAAATGTGTCGCCTAAAAAAATTTATTTCCGATAGATTATAAAGTATGATCATTGGACATCCAAAAATAAATACAGACAATAAATAGTATGTCCGTTAACATTTTAAGGAAACGCCGTTATCGCCCCTGATATCAGTGTGGAAATTTATGTCCGATATAAAATGTATAATAATGCCAAGCAATACGTGGGGTAATGGTGAATGAATGTTTATTTTGCCAGAAAATATTGCAGATGATGTCCCTGATATAAAGAAAATTGTGTGCCTACTGAGTGGGCATGCACCTTTAACCCTTTCAACCTTTAATTTACTTGCTGAGTCTGGGGGCCTGTTTCACTAAACTTTGTACGATAAAAATCGTACGAAGATTTCTATGACTTTGCTTCTCACATTAGGGTGTTTCTCTAAGGCTACCCTTTTGTACATACGGTTCGTGTCATTAAATCTAGCACATCCGTGAAAGCTCCAACATCTGCATGCTGTCTGAACAAATATTATTGTGGATTTCAATTTTGCACTTACAAACTTCTTAGTCGTACGATGTTTAGTGAAACAGGCCACAGGTGGAGACAATTAAAGGTTTACTTAACTTTCTTCATGTAAACTATATGTCGTTTTCATATGTATGTCGTTTTCATATGTCGTTTTTATGCCCCCGCCACCGAATGGTGAGGGGGGCATATAGTGTTACCGGCGTACGTACGTACGTACGTACGTACGTACGTACGTCCCGAAACCTTAACGCGGGGTTATGGCTAAATCTGTTTCTTCTCGGATGGCCTTAACATTTACTACACGCATTGTCCAATGGTCCTCTACCGCCCCTGACAACATATTCGTGCCCGCCCTAGGGCCCAGGGTCAGGTCACAGACTTGTTTGCTTTCGACTTTACGCTTTGGGTAAATGGCTTATTATTTTCTGGTTTCCTTGCATCTGCTTCACATTTCACACGCATTGCTCCAATGGTCCTCTACCGCCCTTGTGACAAATTCCACCGTGGACAATCCACCGGGTGGCAAAATCCACATTCGTCCCGCCCCCCTAAGCCCAGGGTCAAGGTCACAGACTTGGTGCTTTCGAAACCTTAACGCTGGGTAAATGGCTTATAAATTTCTGTTTCCTTGCTCGGATCTGCTTCACATTTCACACACGCATTGCTCCAATGGTCCCTTAACCGCCCTGTGACAAATCCCACATTCGTCCCGACCCCGCTAAGCCCAGGGTCAAGGTCACAGACTTGGTGCTTTCAAAACCTTAACACTGGGTAAATGGCTTATAATTTCTGTTTCCTTGCTCGGATCTGCTTCACATTTCACACACGCATTGCTCCAATGGTCCTCTACTGCCCTGTGACAAATCCACATTCGTCCCGCCCCCGCTAAGCCCAGGGTCAAGGTCACAGACTTGGTGCGTTCGAAACCTTAACGCTCGGGTAAATGGCTTATAATCAAATATGCCTCGTTTTCTTTGGCTGCCAACGGGGGCATTCGTGTGCCGACAGGCCACATTTCTAGTTTATTTTAACCATGTTAATGTATGTGTATTTTAATTGATTGTACATTTGGTATCTGGCCTATGAACAGATATTTTTTATTTCATTTGTCACATTATATTACATGCTACCTAGTGATTTACTGTGATTCTGGTAGGATTTATTTACTTGAAAGAAATGTTTCCTCCTAGACGTTCACGGCGAAGAAACAATTCATACGCTAATGTCAAAATTCAATATTTCAAAACGTAGTTGAATAAACATCCACCATCTTGACCCTAAATGATACTGTTCTGTGTCAATGAGCCGTTAAGCACCATTCCGTTGCAATATCTATCCACAGGCGCCAGAATCATTGAAGTCGGTTGTACAAGCGATGTGGCTGCTGACTACATCCATGGGAGATCTGGTTGTGATTATTGTCGCTAACATACAGGCCATTCCAAACCAGGTTCGTTCAATTTTTACCCCATCTCGGGCCTTTCCCCAGAAATAATTTAAAGCGCTGGGGTATTTCACTGTGAATGTCATATTTTGATGAGTCATAATTATAAATTTGGGTATATACATATACAGTCTACACTCGTTACCTCAAACTCTCTTAAGTCAAACTACTGTAGCCTATTTCATCAACATTGCAAAGTATACTTTAGTAGCAAAGTATACTTTGAGGGAGAAATTTTCAATTTTATGATAAATTTATTAATTTTTATTATACTGAATTTATTACATTATCACAGCCAATTTGGCTGTGATAATGTAATAAATTCAGTATAATAATTCTGCATACTTTTAATCATGAAATATATGCATTTGTTAGTTCTATATGAAATAATGCATTTCAGGAAAAATAAATGATTACTCCCTCAAAGTATACTTTGCTAGTAAAGTATACTTTGCAATGTTGATGAAATAGGCTACTGATAACTTGGTCAAATCCTTGGTCCCAAGTACATGTTTTCCTATATAATAACTTGTTAACTGAAATTTTCGTTATCTCAAAGTGTTTTCCTCAGTCCCCTGGACTTTGAGTAAACGAGTGTCAACTGTATATCTCCTTTAATACATGTTTAAACCTTATAATACACTCTTATCGTGCTTGCAAGGATCAAATGGAACTGAACAAATATCAAAATTGGAACATTTTTATATTCTATCTGAAATTTGTAGCGCTGGAATACCTTGTTTTTGAAATTAAGGCGCTGGGGGCCCGGCGCTGTAATGGGTATCTCTATGTACGACTCATTATTGTGGTTAGCCCATATAAGTCGTTCCAAGCCAGATTCGTACATATTAAGTTCTTTATTTTGCAAGAACTTCACAATATTAAAATATTCGGCATCAATATGTGTGTATATGACTTGTTATTTGGTGTTTTGAAGTTTTACTCTTTTATTGTATATTTCCCATTCATTTCCTCCAGATTTCTTGGTAATCGTCATGTTGAAGGACATTTCCAGATGGCTGAGTTTTTACTATTCGCGTTGCATTCGATCTTGACTCACTAAAAGACACTTTAATATAAATTTCCAAAATGGCCAAGTTTTCCTATTGCGGCGCTGATGCTTGCTGATGATCTTCATGCAACACTCAACCTCGACTATCACTAAGACACTTCAACCCTTTCACCCCCATGTAAATGCAATGGATTTCTGTATGTTAATTATCCGACCAATACAATCTTCACAAACTGACCAGTCCATTTATGAAAGGGGGTGTTTTTGTTTTTGTTCTCAAAAATATGAAAATTACTTGCAAAAAGTGCAGATCCTGACGAGATGGCTCGTCACGAGCCAGCTCATCAGGATCTGTACTGTTTGCAAACACTGCTATAGAGGGATGTAGTGTTGAAATGGTTAATATTAACTTGCAGATGGCCAGGTTTTTCCTATTCGCGGCACTCATGTTTGCCAATACAATGCTCTTCATGTAACATTCAATCTTGACTATCATTTAAAGTCACTTTAATACAAATTTGCAGATGGCCGAGTTTTTCCTATTCGCGGCACTCATGTTTGCCGACACAATGCTCTTCATGGTGATGTCGGTTTTCTACACGTACAAGAAAGACTCCCTCTATTACGACCCACCCATTGACGACGACGACACAATTAAATTGGTCGAGACGCATTCTGGCGAGGCAATCCCGCTGCAAGTGAAAAGTAGCAATCAATGATGGGGTCGATCGCTAGAAATTTGTTGCAATGTTGTTCATTTATTTCAGAATTTCAAATTTTTATTCAACTGTTAATTATTTATTGATTAAATTATTATATAAAATGTGTCTCGTTCTAGTATTCTCTCCCTTGTCGTATTGCCGTGTTTCGCCAGTTATTTTTTAAAAAAAAGTGTGATATTTTTCTGACATCAAAATTGACAAAAAAAATCAGATCTTGTGCGGAATAGAATTGTTTTGTCAATTTTCGACGTCATTTGTGTAAAATATGACTGATTTTTGTAATCCATATCGTCGAAATGCGGTGATACAACAAGAGAGGTATTACCAGACCTGTGGTGGGGCCAAAATATTATAAAATGTAACTTATTTCATGTGAGCATTCCTCTACGCATAGTTATGCTGTACCTTGGTACAGTGTAATACTTCACACACAAAGATATTGCATAATGCTAAATTTGATGGAGACTGAATTGGTAATCTAATTAAGGAACAAGGGCTCCAGATAAGGAATTAGTAATTGAGTATTTTCACTCCATCATTTCTGAAGCAATTGGGTATTTCAAAATTTTAATTGGGTAAAATAGAATCACACTACTGTTTACATTACACATCAACAGACAGCAATTATTGGATAGTTTGCTTCGAAATGAAAAGACATCTTGGTATTTCATTAGAATTGTCTGACAATTCTAATGAAATACCAAGATGTCTTCATGGAAAGTAAGAAAAATATGCTATATTTGTGGTCTGTTTATTGTTTCCTGCAGCAGGATAAAGGTACCACAAAATTGTTAATGCTTTTTGATACTCGCTACTTCTGATTTCAATTGGGTTTTTGGCAATTTTAATTGGGTATTCAAGCAAATACGCAGCTTATCTGGAGCTCTGTAGTGAACGCTGTATGCTGTATATTCAATCTGTGCATGTGGCTTTCTGATCTAAACAATAGCAAGATGCTTTTGGCAGCCAGTAGCCTATTTCACCAACATTGCAAAGTATACTTTGAGGAGAAATTTTTAGTTTTAGGATAAATTTATTAATTTTTATTATACTGAATTTATTACATTATCACAGCCATTTTGTCTGTGATAATGTAATAAATTTAGTATAATAATTCTGCATACTTTTAATCATCAAATATATGCAGTGGTTATAAAAGTATACTTTGCAATTTTGGTGAAATAGGCTACTAAAGTGCGACCCCGCAGTTGAAGGAATGTTACTTTATTAACCAATACTGATATTGTATACCGTATATATAGGCGTTGGCTATGAAAATGGACCTTAATACGATGTTTGCGACCAGTAGCCTATTTCACCAACATTGCAAAGTATACTTTTCTAGCAAAGTATACTTTGAGGGAGCAATCATTTACTTTTCCCGAAATGCATTATTTCATACAGAACTAACGACTGCATATATTTGATGATTAAAAGTAGCAGAATTATTATACTGAATTTATTACATTATCACAGCCAAAATGGCTGTGATAATGTAATAAATTCAGTATAATAACAATTAATAAATTCCGTAAATTGAAAAGTATACTTTGCAATGTTGGTGAAATAAATAGGTTACGGAGTTGCCCCATCTTTATATAATCTTACGCCATAAAAAAATAGTACTTTGGTTCTCGGACACGGTGTTTGCGGAATGTGCCGCGGGCGGGATATTTTTGTTGGAGATGTTCGATTCTCATTATTTTCAAATCGCCACATGCATAACGTTACTATAACTTCATTAGACGTGAAAAATTACCAGATTGTCATCAGACATGATTGGATTTAACATATTTTTGCACGATAGTGTTTTTTTTTTTTTTATCATGTGATGAATTTTCAGTACGATTTTATTTCTCCATGATGATAAAATGATCGACGCTCGGGGATTTTTCTGACGCGGCGATATCTGAGAACCAAAATACTTTTTTTTATGGCCTTAGCTGTTGCATACATATTAAGGTCCCGTTTTTCAGGCAGGGCTGATTGAAATCCATGATAAGTTCTTGTGAGCGGTAATCTCAAAAAATTGTTTCCAGTGTTAGAGATTGTTGGCCTTATCACGTTAGAATGTTTTTCAGAAATCGATTGTGAAGATGTGAGATATCTTTCTGTAAACGACATAAAAGTTGACATAAATTTCGTAGCAAATGTGGAATATGAATTTCGCATGTCATCATCAATCACAAAAATTATTAGCGATGATAAAAGGGAGATAATTCTTGAAACTGGTCCTAATATTGTTAGTGCAATCTCAAATATTTGTTTTTATGTAGTTCTTGTGATGTCCAATGGTTGTGGTACTAGTAGTATAGATTTAGCATGTAGGAGAATCGTCTCCATTAGAGATTGTTAGACCCACCGCCGATTGAATTTCAATCCCTTCAAATGTTCACGGCCAGTCGATACGAGTGTAGTAACTACAACTGCCTGCATTGAGCTTGCCGAGATTATCAACGTTTCCGAACATCTATTGGCAATGCGAACTCGCAAATCAAGCAGTTTGATTGGCTGAGCTTGAGCTGTAACACATCTCAGGCTCAGTCAATCAAGCTGCTTGATTAACTTCAAGCACAATATTCAAGTATTTTGAAATATGGGGGTATAATACTCTTTAGATACAAAACTTATCTGGAGCACTGGATACATACACTATAATCCAGCACGAGATTGCAGGATTGTCTCTGATTTCGTCATATCTTTATATCCAGACAACTTGAATTGCGTAAATGTGGCTGAGAGAACATTTGTAGAAAATGAAATTCGAGCGGGACTGAAGGTCAATGGCCGACCTTTGGTGTGAGGTATTGGAGCATGACACAACAGCTGGTTGTTATAGCAACTCGACCAGAGATATAAATGATTGTTCGTTTACCGAGTAGTGACCATTGTAAACCCTGATTAAATAGATATTATATCCATGCAGTCTGGTCAGTGCCTACACTGTCCACTACGACGTTGGGAAAACATTTTTGTTGTCTCGAATGAAACATTTCCATCTGTATCGGACTACCCAAGTGTTTTAGTTGATCAGGAGCTACACTGGTCAAAACTCAGGTAAGCCCCTTCTGTACTAGTTTACATGTGGTATGAAAATGTGGACCAAAACTCAGTGTGATCAACAGATATTTTTAACAACAAAATGATAAACGTTTAATTGGAATATTTGTTGTATGAAGCTCAACCCTTTTCATGCCGAGGATACGCCATTATTTTTGTGGAGAATCCTAAATATTTATCAAGGAATGAGTTTACTACCAACAGCTGTTAAGAAATTCCTTGAGAAAGGCAGATTGTGAGTTTGTGGTTCATTAACCCTGCCAACCCTAAGTATCTGGCATTGACCACTCCATGCTCAATTCTGGACTCCTCCATTAATCAGATAAGCGGCGTTATTTCAAAATATACTGAAACGATTTAAAAAAAAATCCACAAGGAGGTAAACAAGTTATATTCACCCCATTACATTAAAAACCAATAATTCCAGCACAAAAATATTTACACAATTCCCTAACATTTGATTGGTCCGTTGCAAGTCTCCGTCCAAAATTTATATCCCAGTAAACTCCATGCCGAACTACTTTCCGTAACCGTCGGCGCAGTTAAAATAATTCTTAAGAAAATGGAAAATAAACACATTTTATTGATGAATTTATTTCAAATGCTGGAATTATAAGGAATGAATGGCATTTTTGTTGAATTTATCGGGGATATAAACTTGGAAAAGTTGCGGGAATACTGGACGAGGCCTTCCGGCCTTCGTCCAGTATTCCCGTGACTTTTCCAAGTTTATATCCCGATAAATTCCACAAAAAGGCCATTCATTCCTTATAATTCCAGCATTTGAAATAAATTCATCAAGAAAATGTGTTTATTTTCAGTTTTCTTAAGGATTATTTTAACTGCGCCTCACAGTTACGGAAAGTAGTTCGGCGTTGGAGTTTACTGGGATATAAATTTTGAACAGACTTGCTACGGACCAATCAAATGTTAGGGAATTGTGTAAATATTTTTGTGCTGGAATTATAGTATATTAAAAATACTGACAAACACTGCAGATCCTGAGGAGACGGCTCGTTACGAGCCGGCTCATCTGGATCTACAGTGCTTGCAAATGTTGGCTTCATGGCATGTAGGGTTGAAAGGGTTTCGCATCATACAAAATTATACAGAAATTGGTTAATACACGTTTTAATGTATTCATTACATTTATTTCTTGTTTACTGCATTAAACTGTTGAAAACAATAAAATCACAGTCGGTTTTCTTAATTGTCAGAGCTCCAGATAAGTTGCATTTTTGCGTCAAAAACACAATACATTTGTACAAAAACTGAAGAAATTTTTAACACAACAAATTTCACGAATGACGTCGGACACATTCATATATTATTCTATAAAGGCACACAGAGACAAATTGGGTATTCCTACAGTTTGGTATATTACTCGTAGCTTTTATTAACAGTCACAAGTATACCAATTGAAACCATTTGATTTTGATCTACACCAATTGCGTTTGAACATGGCGGCGCCATTAGCTTTTTGTAGGATTTCAATTACGCCATTTGTTTTACGCATGAACATGGCCAAAAACGCATCATGTTTCATTTTAAAAAAAGGAGTCAAAAACGCAATCACTCAAATATTTATCTGGAGCACTGTCGTCATCCATATAAACGCTTATCGTAACAGAAAACAACCGATTAACAATGTCATGGTCATCTCTCCGGAGAATGAAGGGAGAAAACTCTGGCAGTTTTATCTTCTGACACGGTCACCAAGGAGTTGCCATCCCTGAAAGGAGAAGAATATAAAATTTTAATTTAACAAATTTCCCTGGTTTGGTCCTCGGGTACATTTTAAATTGGGATTTTTTGTTATATTAGAGTTGAATTAGTACTAATTATGCTACTTTTAGGGAGTGGGGCTAAATTTTTTCTCTAAATATTCAGTTCTGATTTTGCCCCATCCATACAGGTGAAATATGAGATTCAACCCTGTTAACTCGGCCTAAAGAGCCCTTAACTGTTGATAAATGTGGCTATGACTGGGGCTGATGGTGACAAGTGTAGATCCACACATTCGACACAGGTTGTAAAGGTCAATAACATTTTTGTTACATTGCAAAGTATACTTATCTAGCAAAGTATACTTTGAGGGAGTAATCATTTATTTTTTTCCGGAAATGCATTATGTCGTACAGAACTAACGACTGCATATATTTGATGATTAAAAGTATGCAGAATTATTATACTGGATTTATTACATTATCACAGCCAAAATGGCTGAAAATGGCTGTGATAATGTAATAAATTCAGTATAATACAAATTAATAAATTTATCGTTAAATTGAAAACTTCTCCCTCAAAGTAGTATACTTTGCTACAAAAGTATGATTTGCAATGTTGGTGAAATAGGCTACAAGTCATGCAAGAAAATCCTTACTTGGTGATGTCGAAGCCTAGTATGGAGTCTGTATGTCCAGACCACTGCGAGGTTACTTGACCGCTCCGAGAGTCCCAGAGTCGAATCACACCGTCCAGACACGCTGTATAGACAAGGGGAGATAACCGGTCCCATTGTAAGCCCACTATACCAGCCTGCAATAGAATATAAGACGGTTACAGCCATGAAAAAGTAGGTCACCCATGACGCATGGTGATTAGCTACAAACAAAGTTTGTTAAATATCCAACAAACGCATCAAGGGATATGATAGTTGTACAGAATGTGACCTAAATATCTAACAAGAGCTGTAGGAGAACAGCATAGCTCGACTACGAGGGTTGTCGATGTACACATAGCTTGACAAATAAGGTGGCCGCGGCCTGCATAAAAACCTTAACCAAGGTGGACTAAAAACCTTAACCAAGGGAAATTAAGTAAGTAATTCAAGGTTAAATGTAGGTCAATGTGGCCGCGGCCTGCATAAAAACCTTAACGAAGGGAAATTAAGTAAGTAATTCAAGGTTAAATGTAGGTCAATGTCAGATATAGGTCAGGGGTTATTGATGTATGTACATCACTAGATGAAGTTTTCCAAGTATGGTTGCTGTAGGCCCAGGAATATTCCATATACAAGCTTGACTAAAAACCTTAACCAAGGGGAAATAAGAAAGTAATCCAAGGACAAAAGTAGGTCAAGGTCAAATATAGGTCAGGGATTATTGATGTACATCACTAGGAGATGAAGTTGTCCAAGTATGGTTGGTGTAGGGCCAGGAGTATTGCATCTACAAGCTTGACTAAAAACCTTAACCAAGGAGAATTAAGTAAGTAATTCAAGAGGAAATGTAGGTCAAGGTCAAATATAGATCAGGGGTTATTGATGTACATCGCTATGAGAAAAAGTTGTCCAAGTATGGTGTTAGTATGCACAATAGTATTTCATGTACAAGCTTGACTAAAAACCTTAACCAAGGGGAATTAACTAAGTAATTCAAAGTTAAATGTAGGTCAAGGTCAAATATAGATCAGGGGTTATTGATGTACATCCCTATGAGAAAAGGTTGTCCAAGTATGGTGTCTGTATGCACACTAGTATTCCATGTACAAGCTTGACTAAAAACCTTAACCAAGGTTGACTAAAAACCTTAACCAAGGGAAATTAACTATGTAATTCAAGGTTAAATGTAGGTCAAGGTCAAATATAGGTCAGGTGTTGTTGATGTATATCACTAGGAGATGAAGTTGTTCAAGTATGGTGGGTGTAGGGCCAGGAGTATTCCATATACAAGCTTGACTAAAAACCTTAACCAAGGAGAATTAAGTAAGTAATTCAAGAGGAAATGTAGGTCAAGGTCAAATATAGATCAGGGGTTATTGATGTACATCGCTATGAGAAAAAGTTGTCCAAGTATGGTGTTAGTATGCACAATAGTATTCCATGTACAAGCTTGACTAAAAACCTTAACCAAGGGGAATTAACTAAGTAATTCAAAGTTAAATGTAGGTCAAGGTCAAATATAGGTCAGTGGTTGTTGATGTACATCACTGGAGATGAAGTTGTCCAAGTATGGTGGGTGTAGGGCCAGGAATATTCCATATACAAGCTAGACTAAAAACCTTAAACAATGGGAATTAACTAAGTAAGTGAAGAGGAAATGCAGGTCAATGTCAAATATAGATCAGGGGTTATTGATGTACATCCCTATGATAAAAGGTTGTCCAAGTATGGTGTCTGTATGCACACTAGTTTTCCATGTACAAGCTTGACTAAAAACCTTAACCAAGGGGAATTAACTATGTAATTCAAGGTTAAATGTAGGTCAAGGTCAAATATAGGTCAGGGGTTGTTGATGTACATCACTAGGAGATGAAGTTGTCCAAGTATGGCGGGTGTAGGACCAGGAGTATTCCATATACAAGCTTGACTAAAAACCTTAACCAAGGGGAATTAACTAAGTAATTCAAGAGGAAATGTAGGTCAAGGTCAAATATAGATCAGGGGTTATTGATGTACATCCCTATGAGAAAAGGTTGTCCAAGTATGGTGTCTGTATGCACAATAGTATTCCATGTACAAGCTTGACTAAAAACCTTAACCAAGGTTGACTAACTAGATGGCCGCGGCCTGCATGTCGCACCTTGTGGCGAGGCATGGACACTAAAAAAAAAGATATAGTATAACGAAAAACTTTAACGAAAAATTTTAACCAAAAATTTAACCAAAAACTTCAAAGTAATTTGACCTTGACATTGGGCACAGGGGCCGCACGGGAGGGGGGTAGAATGAAAATATAGATGATGATAAACACCCATGTGAAGTTTCAAGGTAATGGGCAAAGCAGTTGCAGAGATATAGTATAACGAAAAAACTTTAACCAAAAAACTTAACCAAAATACTTAACCACACTTTAACCAACAAGAGGCCCAAATGGGCCTGTATCGCTCACCTAAAAGCCTCCATAGTGGTCATCTTGATTTAAGCGATGACTCTCATTTTAAAAACAAAATCTGAAAATGCTTCACCCAGCATCGGCCATGTAGTTCCTGAGAAAAAGACGTTAAAAATCTTGAATAAATGGACCTTTTGGTGGCCATCATGGATGACATAATCATCTGATTCCGACAAATATTGCACCAGAGTAATCGCCTCATTGATACCTTCAATTTGATATATGACATGACCATATTCAGTCAAAAATAAAATTTGACCCCAATTTGACCCCACGGGCCACGCCCATTTTTGACCCCGGGGTCACCATTTTAACAACTTTCAAAGAGCAATGTACATCGATCATTCCTACCAAGTTTCGTCGAAATCCGGCTAGCGGTTCATGAGAAGAAGATTTTTTAAGAATTTATGCTATTTTTAGACGGCGGCCATCTTGGATTAGCGATGACCTCCATTTTAACAAATCTGAAAAGGCTTCACCATGGACCATAACTTTTAAGTTTGGCTACCATGGGCCAAGCGGTTCATGTGAAGAAGAATTTTGAAATCTCTAATAAAAGAACGACCTTTTGACATTTCTGCGGCCATCTTGGATGAAATAACAATCCGATTTGGACAACAAATGTACCAGAGTGATCGCCTCATTGATACCTTCGATTTGATATATAACATGACCATATTCGGTCAAAAAAAATAAAATTTGACCCTACGGGCCACGCCCATTTTTGAACCCGGGGTCACCATTTTAAACAACTTTGAAAGAGCATTGTACATCGATCATTCCTACCAAGTTTCGTCGAAATCCGGCTAGCGGTTCACGAGAAGAAGATTTTTTATTTTTTAAGATTTATGCTATTTTTAGACGGCGGCCATCTTGGATTAGCGATGACCTCCATTTTAACAAATATGAAAAGGCTTCACACTTGGACCATAACTTTTAAGTTTGGCTACCATGGGCCAAGCGGTTCATGTGAAGAAGAATTTTGAAAATCTCTAATAAAAGAACGACCTTTTGACCTTTCGGCGGCCATCTTGGATGACATAACAATCCGATTTTCAACAGAAAATGCACCAGAGTGATTGCCTCATTGATACCTTCAATTTGATATATATAACCATATTCGGGCCAAAAATAAATAATAATTTGACCCGCTCGGGCCACGAACCATTTTTGACCCAGGGGCCTCCATATGAACAAATCTGAAACAGCGTTAACTATCAATCATTCACACCAAGTTTCGTCAAAATCGGCCTGGAGGTTTGTGAGAAGAAGATTTTTTGACAATTTGACCTACTTTTCAACGGCGGACATCTTGGATTTGGTGATGACCTCCATTTTAACAAAAATGGACAGGCTTCACCCACAGACCATTACAGTTAAGTTTGGCCAATATCGGCCAAGCAGTTCACAAGAAGAATACGTTTGAAATCTTTAGTAAAAGAACAACTTTTTTACCTTTCGGTGGCCATCTTTGATGACAAAATCATCTGATTTAGACAAAAAATGGTCCAGAGTGATCAACTAGTCGATACCTTCGATTTGATATATGACCATATTCGGGCAAAAATATAATTTGACTCCTAGTTGACCCCTCGGGCCACGCCCATTTTTGACCCAGGGGCCACCATATGAACAAGTCTGAAACAGCGCTAACTATCGATCATTCATACCCAGTATCGTCGAAATCGGCCTGGCGGTTCGTGAGAAGAAGATTTTTTAAGAATTTGACCTACTTTTCCATGGCGGCCATCTTGGATTGTCGATGACCTCCATTTTAACAAATCTGAAATGGCATCACCCATATATCATCCCTGTGAAGTTTGACCAATATCGGCTCAGCAGTTCGGGAGAAGAAGATGATTGAAAATGTTCACGGACGGACGGACGACGGACACTTTGCCATAACAATAGCTCACATGAGCTTTGCTCAGGTGAGCTAAAAAACTTAACCAAAAACATCAAAGTAATTTGACCTTGACATTGGGCACAGGGGTGCCGCACTGGAAGGGGGGTAGAATGAAAAATTATTAGAATGATGAAAATAAACACCCATTTGTGAAGTGTCAAGGTAATGGGCTAAAGCAGTTTGCAGAGATTATAGTATAACGGAAAAACAACTTTAACCAAAAACCATTAAACCAAAAACAAAAAACTTAACCAAACACTTTAACCAAAAAACTTAACCAAAAACTTCAAAGTAATTTGACCTTGACATTGGGCACAGGGGCAGCACGGGAGGGGGGTAGAATGAAAATATAGATGATGATAAACACCCATGTGAAGTTTCAAGGTAATGGGCGAAGCAGTTGCAGAGATATAGTATAACAAAAAACATAACCAAAAACCTTAACCAAAAAACTTAACCAAAAACTTTAACCAAAGAACTTAACCAAAAACTTCAAAGTAATTTGACCTTGACATTGGGCACAGGGGCCAGCACAGGAGGGGGTGGGGGTAGAATGAAAATATAGATGATGATAAAACACCCATGTGAAGTTTCAAGGTAATGGGCAAAGCAGTTGCAGAGATATAGTATAACGAAAAACTTTAACCAAAAAACTTAACCAAAATACTTAACCAAAAACATTAACCACAAAACTTAACCAAAAACTTTAACCAAAAAACTTAACCAAAAACTTCAAAGTAATTTGACCTTGACATTGGGCACAGGGGCCGCACGGAAGGGGGGTAGAATGAAAATATAGATGATGATAAACACCCATGTGAAGTGTCAAGGTAATGGGCAAAGCAGTTGCAGAGATATAGTATAACGAAAAACTTTAACCAAAAAACTTAACCAAAAACCTTAACCAAAAAACTTAACCAAAAAACTTAACCAAAAACTTTAACCAAAGAACTTAACCAAAAACTTCAAAGTAATTTGACCTTGACATTGGGCACAGGGGACGCACAGGAGGGGGTAGAATGAAAATATAGATGATGATAAACACCCATGTGAAGTGTCAAGGTAATGGGCAAAGCAGTTGCAGAGATATAGTATAACGAAAAACTTTAACCAAAAACATTAACCAAAAAACTTAACCAAACACTTTAACCAAAAAACTTAACCAAAAACTTCAAAGTAATTTGACCTTGACATTGGGCACAGGGGCAGCACGGGAGGGGGGTAGAATGAAAATATAGATGATGATAAACACCCATGTGAAGTTTCAAGGTAATGGGCGAAGCAGTTGCAGAGATATAGTATAACAAAAAACTTAACCAAAAACCTTAACCAAAAAACTTAACCAAAAAACTTTAACCAAAGAACTTAACCAAAAACTTCAAAGTAATTTGACCTTGACATTGGGCACAGGGGCCGCACAGGAGGGGGTAGAATGAAAATATAGATGATGATAAACACCCATGTGAAGTTTCAAGGTAATGGGCAAAGCAGTTGCAGAGATATAGTATAACGAAAAAACTTTAACCAAAAAACTTAACCAAAATACTTAACCAAAAACATTAACCACAAAACTTAACCAAAAACTTTAACCAAAAAACTTAACCAAAAACTTCAAAGTAATTTGACCTTGACATTGGGCACAGGGGCCGCACGGAAGGGGGGTAGAATGAAAATATAGATGATGATAAACACCCATGTGAAGTGTCAAGGTAATGGGCAAAGCAGTTGCAGAGATATAGTATAACGAAAAACTTTAACCAAAAAACTTAACCAAAAACCTTAACCAAAAAACTTAACCAAAAAACTTAACCAAAAACTTTAACCAAAGAACTTAACCAAACTTCAAAGTAATTTGACCTTGACATTGGGCACAGGGGACGCACAGGAGGGGGTAGAATGAAAATATAGATGATGATAAACACCCATATGAAGTTTCAAGGTAATGGGCAAAGCAGTTGCAGAGATGTAGTATAACGAAAAACTTTAACCAAAAAAATTAACCAAAAACTTTAACCAAACAAGAGGCCCAAATGGGCCTGTATCGCTCACCTAAAAGCCTCCATAGTGGTCATCTTGATTTCACAAAGACTCTTCACTTACAACTTCAAATGTTCCACAGAATTTGTTGGTACCTTCTCATCTAACATATATTGCGAATGTGCATGTGATTTACTGCTATACCTTCGATTTGATATATAAAAATGACCATATTCGGTCAAAAATAAAATTTGACCCCTATTTGACCCCTCGGGCCACGCCCATTTTTGACCCAGGGGCCACCATATGAACAAATCTGAAACAGCGGTAAACTATCAATCATTCTTACAAGTTTCGTCGATATCGGCCTGGAGGTTTGTGAGAAGAAGATTTTTTGACAATTTGACTACTTCTCAACGGCGGCCATCTTGGATTTGGTGATGACCTCCATTTTAAACAAAAATGAACAGGCTTCACCCACAGACCATTACAGTTAAGTTTGGCCAATATCGGCAAGCAGTTCACAAGAAAAAGACGTTTGAAATATTTAGTAAAAGAATGACCTTTTGAACTATCAGTGGCCATCTTGGATGACGTAATCATCTGATTTAGACAAAAAATTCTCCAGAGTGATCGTCTCGTCAATACCTTCGATTTGATATATTATATGACTATATTCGGTTAAAAATAAAATTTGACCCCTATTTGACCCTCGGGCCACGCCCATTTTTGACCCAGGGGCCACCATATGAACAAATCTGAAACAGCGGTAACTATCAATCATTCTTAGCAAGTTTCGTCGATATCGGCCTGGAGGTTTGTGAGAAGAAGATTTTTTGACAATTTGACTACTTCTCAACGGCGGCCATCTTGGATTGGTGATGACCTCCATTTTAACAAAAATGAACAGGCTTCACCCACAGACCATTACAGTTAAGTTTGGCCAATATCGGCCAAGCAGTTTACAAGAAAAAGACGTTTGAAATCTTTAGTAAAAGAATGACCTTTTGAACTATCAGTGGCCATCTTGGATGACGTAATCAACTGATTTAGACAAAAAATTCTCCAGAGTGATTGTCTCGTCAATACCTTCGATTTGATATATTATATGACTATATTCGGTTCAAAATAAAATTTACCCCTATTTGACCCCTCGGGCCACGCCCATTTTTGACCCAGGGGCTACCATATGAACAAATCTGAAACAGCGCTAACTATCGATCATTCATACCCAGTATCGTCGAAATCGGCCTGGCGGTTCGTGAGAAGCAGATTTTTTAAGAATTTGACCTTCTCAACGGCGGCCATCTTGGATTTGGTGATGACCTCCATTTTAACAAAAATGAACAGCTTCAACCACAGACCATTACAGTTAAGTTTGGCCAATATTGGCCAAGCAGTTTTACAAGACAAAGACGTTTGAAATCTTTAGTAAAAAGAATGACCATTTGAACTATCGGTGGCCATCTTGGATGACGTAATCATATGATTTAGACAAAAAATGTTCCAGAGTGATTGTCTCGTCAATACCTTCGATTTGATATATTACATGACTATATTCGGTTCAAAATTAATTTGACCCCTATTTGACCCCTCGGGCGACGCCCATTTTTGACCCACGGGCCACCATATGAACAAATCTGAAACAGCGCTAACTATCGATCATTCATACCAAGTATCGTCGAAATCGGCCTGGCGGTTCGTGAGAAGAAGATTTTTTAAGAATTTGACCTATTTTTCCATGGCGGCCATCTTGGATTGTCGATGACCTCCATTTTAACAAATCTGAAATGGCATCACCCATATATCATCCCTGTGAAGTTTAACCAATATCAGCTCAGCAGTTCGGGAGAAGAAGATGATTGAAAATGTTCACGGACGGACGGACGACACTTTGCCATAACAATAGCTCACATGAGCTTTGCTCAGGTGAGCTAAAAACTTAACCAAAAACTTCAAAGTAATTTGACCTTGACATTGGGCACAGGGGCCGCACGGGAGGTGGGTAGAATGAAAATATAGATGATGATAAACACCCATGTGAAGTGTCAAGGTAATGGGCAAAGCAGTTGCAGAGATATAGTATAACGGAAAACTTTAACCAAAAACATTAACCAAAAAACTTTAACCAAAAAACTTAACCAAAAACTTCAAAGTAATTTGACCTTGACATTGGGCACAGGGGCAGCACGGGAGGGGGATAGAATGAAAATATAGATGATGATAAACACCCATGTGAAGTTTCAAGGTAATGGGCAAAGCAGTTGCAGAGATATAGTATAACGAAAAACTTTAACCAAAAAACTTAACCAAAATACTTAACCACAAAACTTAACCAAAAACTTTAACCAAAAACTTTAACCAACAAGAGGGCCATGATGGCCCCAAAAACTTTAACCAAAGAACTTAACCAAAAACTTTAACCAAAAAACATTAACCAAAAAACTTAACCAAAAAACTTTAACCTCAAAGAACTTTAACCAAAAACGTTAACCCAAAAAACTTTAACCCAAAAACTTCAAAAGGTAATTTGACCTTGACATTGGGGTCACAGGGTCAGCACGGGGAGGGGTAAGAATGCAAAATTATAGATGAATGATAAACACCCATGTGAAGTTTCAAGGTAATGCAAGGCAAAGCAGTTGCAGTGATATTGATATAGTATAACGAAAAACTTTAACGAAAAACTTTAAGAACCAAAAAACTTAACCAAAAACTTTAACCAAAGAACTTAACCAAAAACTTTACCAACAAACTTAACTTAACCAAAAAACTTAACCAAAAATATAACCAAACAACTTAACCAAAAAAAAACTTTAACCAAACAACTTAACCAAAAACTTTAACCGGACACACGTACGTACGTACGTACGTACGTACGTACGACCAAAACGGCCGACTATATCGCGCTTTCCGCAAGCGGGCGCGACAAAAACCTTAACCAAGGGGAATTAACTAAGTATTCAAGGTTAAATGTAGGTGAAGGTCAAATATAGGTCAGTGGTTGTTGATGTACATCACTAGGAGATGAAGTTGTCCAAGTATGGTGGGTGTAGGGCCAGGAATATTCCATATACAAGCTTGACTAAAAACCTTAACCAAGGGGAATTAACTAAGTAATTCAAGAGGAAATGTAGGTCAAGGTCAAATATAGATCAGGGGTTATTGATGTACATCCCTATGAGAAAATGTTGTCCAAGTATGGTGTCTGTATGCACACTAGTATTCCATGTACAAGCTTGACTAAAAACCTTAACCAAGGTTGACTAAAAACCTTAACCAAGGGAAATTAACTATGTAATTCAAGGCTAAATGTAGGTCAAGGTCAAATATAGGTCAGGTGTTGTTGATGTATATCACTAGGAGATGAAGTTGTTCAAGTATGGTGGGTGTAGGGCCAGGAGTATTCCATATACAAGCTTGACTAAAAACCTTAACCAAGGGGAATTAACTAAGTAATTCAAGAGCAAATGTAGGTCAAGGTCAAATATAGATCAGGGGTTATTGATGTACATCCCTATGAGAAAAGGTTGTCCAAGTATGGTGTCTGTATGCACACTAGTATTCCATGTACAAGCTTGACTAAAAACCTTAACCAAGGTTGACTAAAAACCTTAACCAAGGGAAATTAACTATGTAATTCAAGGTTAAATGTAGGTCAAGGTCAAATATAGGTCAGGTGTTGTTGATGTATATCACTAGGAGATGAAGTTGTTCAAGTATGGTGGGTGTAGGGCCAGGAGTATTCCATATACAAGCTTGACTAAAAACCTTAACCAAGGGGAATTAACTAAGTAATTCAAGAGGAAATGTAGGTCAAGGTCAAATATAGATCAGGGGTTATTGATGTACATCACTATGAGAAAAGGTTGTCCAAGTATGGTGTCTGTATGCACAATAGTATTCCATGTACAAGCTTGACTAAAAACCTTAACCAAGGTTGACTAAAAACCTTAACCAAGGGGAATTAAGTAAGTAATTCAAGAGGAAATGTAGGTCAAGGTCAAATATATATCAGGGGTTATTGATGTACATCGCTATGAGAAAAGGTTGTCCAAGTATGGTGTCTGTATGCACAATAGTATTCCATGTACAAGCTTGACTAAAAACCTTAACCAATGTTGACTAAAAACCTTAACCAAGGGGAATTAACTAAGTAATTCAAGAGGAAATGTAGGTCAAGGTCAAATATAGATCAGGGGTTATCGATGTACATCACTAGGAGATGAAGTTGTGCAAGTATGGTGGGTGTAGGGCCAGTAGTATTCCATATACAAGGTTGACTAAAAACCTTAACCAATGCCGACGCCGGGGTGACAACATAAGCTCTACTTATTCTTCGAATAGTCGAGCTAAAAAGTAGGTCAATGTCACCCAAATGATACAATGTGGTCATCAATGTGAGGAAGTTTGGTAAAGATCTGACTTCCATATTTCAGATGTGACTTCCATATTTTTTAAAGATCTGACTTCCATATTTCTGCATCCATATTTCGTGAATTAGCTTGTGTTTACACCCGTCGACAGATCTGTGACGACGCCAATGACTGCTACTACAATGACGGCCACTATGTCGCGTATTAACCCTAAATATTTGTACACAATTTGCTTTGGGAAACCCCTATTAAATAGGGCTTGCCCAAAACAAATTATATCCAAATACATTGGTATTGTGATTAGACCACTACTGCCATACTAACCCTCTATATTTGCACGCTCATTGTTGTTGAGGAACCATATATTTTATATGTTTCCCCCGAATGAATGGTGTCCGAATATCTAGGGTTATTATGGTATGTAAATTTCCCAATTACCTCGTGTTTAACGTCGACGTCAGCAATTTTTATGCTATAATTATTATGGCCACTATGTCCCGACAATATAATATGTAAATTTGCCAATTACCTCGTGTCTACACCTGTGGCGACAAATCTGTGTATTCATGTCCCAGATACTTAACACCCCCGCCACAGTTCCCGTCGCCCCATAATGCTGCCTGGAAACACAGGAAGTGAATGGGTTTAATGTCGCTGTAATTTCTAAGTTCATATAGAGACGGGACCACAGTTTAAAGTCTCCTGTGACAGACTACCGGTAGTGAGATGGAAATACTATGTACCGTTAAGTGATTTTTCATGCATTGAATCGAATGCGGGAAACGTAAATTGTCGTCTGCTGCTGTTTTATTTTTGCCTTCTTTTTCAAAAAAAATATGATTTAACAGCACTTTAGAATCATTTCCATTGGAAATGATTCTAAAATGCTGTTAAAACATGTTTTGATGTGAAAAACGGAAGAAGAAAAAAATAAACAGCAAACAAAACTTTATTTTATAGCATTGTAGATACTCAATACCACTGTTCCCGTCACCCCATAACGCTGCCTGCAAACACAGGAAGTGAATGGGTTTAACCCTTCCTACGCTGTTGACAGAAACTTCCGTCTGCTGTTTTTCATTTTTGCTTTAATTCTTAACAAAAAACAGGTTTTGACAGCACATGAGAATCGTCTCCACTGGAGACGATTCTCATGTGCTGTCAAAACCAGGTTTTTGTCGAGAAATATTGAAAATAAAACATTTCCAGCAGACGGCAACATTTAATTCAGCGTAGTAAGGGTTAATGTCCCAGCAACAGCTAAGGTCATATAGAGACAGGACCACAGTTTCAAGTCTCATCCGACAGACCAGTGGGATGGAAATACTATGCAAGTGATTTTTCATGCCTTGGGTGAGGATTGAATCGAATGCGGGAAACATAAATTGTCGTCTGCTGCTGTTTTATTTTTTTACTTCTTTCTCAATAAAAACACGATTTACTAGCACTAATGGAAATGATTTTAAAGTGTTGTTAAAGCATGTTCCAATGAGAAAAATGGAAAATAAACAATAAACGATAGACACCAAAATTTAATTGTATAACATTGTAATGGTTTGCAGATATTGCTGTGCCATACTTGACTGGTTACAAATATTCAATGTCACTGGTACAGGGAGCTACAAATTTCTATCATTTTAACTGATCTATTGATTGATTGGGGTTTTACGTCCATTCAACAGCCAGGACATATGATTTGAAGAGGCATGTGTTTCACCACAGTGCTAAACTTATACATAGAGAATACCAGTAGCCTATTTCATCAACATTGCAAAGTATACTTTAGTAGCAAAGTATACTTTGAGGGAGAAATTTTCAATTTTATGATAAATTTATTAATGTTTATTATACTGAATTTATTACATTATCACAGCCATTTAATGGCTGTGATAATGTAATAAATTCAATATAATAATTCTGCATACTTTTAAGCATCAAATAAATATATGCAGTAGTTAGTTCTATGTGAAATAATGCATTTCAGGAAAAATAAATAATTGCTCCCTCAAAGTATACTTTGCTAGAAAAGTATACTTTGCAATGTTGATGAAATAGGCTACAGGTGTCTTTTGATATCAAGTTTATCAGGCAAGGCTAGGAAACGCGTAGGAATTCCGAGGCTTGCCGAGGAATTCCTACCGTTTCCGAGCTGAGCCTGATAAACTTGATATCAAAAACACTAGCATGGTATTCTATTTATCAGGTAACGTTATAGGCTACAAAATTAGCAATTATTACATAGTTTTCGTTGAACGCGAATTTGTTTCCATGACGTCTTGTGACGCTGCTCGACCAATGAAATTCCAGTGTTCAATTTGTTGTAACCTGGATATTCGTATCCGGTCAGTGCCTGATACAGCCATATGTTATCAGTCAGTACGTATTGGGTCGATACAAAGCTTGTTGCCTGATCAATTATAGTAGAAACAGAAGTTTACTTACACCGGACAAAACCCGACCGCCTCCACAGAATCTTCGGACGCAGCTGTGGAACTATTTTTTGTCGAGCAGTCAAACGTTCCAAGGATCTGCAAAAACAATTGTAATATTGCTCAGAGCTCCAGATAAGTTTTGTATCTAACTGACAGCTCATCCATGTCAAACAATTGTTGATTTAACCCTTTCACCCCTAAGTAACTGGAATGGAATTTGATGTGTTCATTTTGCAACCAATCCAATGGTCACAAAATGATTTTCAGACTAGTCCATTTATGAAAAGGGGGTGTTTTTGTTCTCAAAGATATGAAAATTACTTGCAAACAGTGCAGATCCTGATGAGACGGCTCATCTGGATCTACACTGTTTGCCAATACCACTATACAGGCCTGTGATGTTGAAAGGGTTAACACACTTTTATTTACTTGGACGAAATCACTGTGTAATATACTCTATATACCTTCCCGGTGTTACTGTTAATCACATTGGCTGTGACGTCTGTTGAGCCCGACATGACTAGGCCGCTCTCTGGGTGGGAATCGAGGCAAATCACTGTCGACTTGTGGGCACCATGACCTATAAATACAAAACAGGAAATTTACAACAGTATTCCCCGATAAAACTGGCTCCACTATCTGGGTAGACATCGTTTCGTCGTTGACATAGAGAATAGTAGGTCAGTGCCGTGAATGGGAAAACATATCTGGCAAGGCTCAAGAATTTCTTTATTTCTCATCAGAAGTATATGTAGTGACCACCATTTGAACCGTCTCGCCGAGACGGTTCAAATGAGTGGTCACAACATATACTTTCAGTGAGAAATAACAAAAATAAAAATAAAATATTTAATAAATTTCATACGTAAATGTGTATTCAGAAAGGAACGGGTTAAAAAAACACTGGATTATACGCAGATCTGTCGCCATATTTCGCCGATATTGATTTCGAAAATAGTTTCCGTAAATGGTGTTGAAAAGAGATAATACATACCGCAATCAATAATTAACAATATAATACCACTTTCAGCAGCAATATGATCACAAATATAACACGATTTACGACAATAGTCTGTTACACATTTAACATGATTTTGATATACAAATAGGCAAAAAAATCGGGAGCCAATGCACAACCGTGTACTAACCGAGCACGTGTTATAGTGAAGCGTGTACTACCGAGTTCACAGTGTAATTGAAGATACTACAAAACGGTGAAATACGGACCGGGGAATCACGGACATAGAGTCGGCAATTACGGACATAGCAAACTATGATAGGAAAAATACAGACAAAAACGTCCAAGGTACGAATAAAAAAAACAGTGCGGGGGAATAAATAACAACTTGGCAAGTTTTTTTTATTTTTTTTGTTTCATTTTGTTAGGAAAATTGGGTGCGTCTTATAATCTCATGTAGACATTTTCCCCCAGATTTTGGACTGAAAATAGGGGTGCGTCTTATGCACTCTTGCGACCTATAATTGGCAGAATACGGTACACGAGTCCCTTACTCGAAGAATTGGAAATTTTCAGCATTCTCAACAGAATTGAGAAAGAAATCATCTTTTACAAATGCCAGTTTTAAAATGCCAGACTTAAAACAGGAAGGATAAAATAAACCTAATTTTTTTTTTTAATTTTTCAATTGACATTTTTTGTCAGCAATTGCCTCCGACATCGTAATCAATAATAGCAAAACAAATTTGCTTTATTTCCCCAAAATGAAACCCAAGAGTATTAGCCACACAGACTCATCTATGTGGATTCAATCCCTGCACTGGCATGAAAAACTACTTCATAGCATTCATAGTATTTCCATCCCGTTGATCTTTCGGATCAGACTTAAAACCCTCGTCTCGTCCCTATATGGTCTTAGCTGTTGCTGGGAGTGAACATTAACCCATGTCATGCTGAGGATACGCCATTTTGATTGGGGAAAATCATAAATATTTTCTTTAAATGCGCTTAGAAGTATATGTCGTGACCACCATTTGAACCGTCTCATCGAGACGGTTCAAATGAGTGGTCACAACATATACTTTCATTGAGAAATAAAAAAAAAATAATTTTTTTAATTCATACCCGTATTCATAGGTGTATTCCGCATATTATATAATGGGTTAAACCATTCTCAGATTCACTTTATTTCCCCAAAATGAAACCGAGAGTATTAGCCACACAGACTCACCTGTGATAGTCTGCAGCGGAGTGCCGGCTTTTAAATCCCAGACCCTGACGGACCCATCGTCGTAACCAACACACGCACGTTTCCCATCGCCGAGCACAATCCCGCAGGAAGCGGTACACCCGGGACCCTGCAATGTCTTACACTCGCCACTCGGTATCTTCCACATCCATGTATCGCCATCCACAGTTCCCAGCAGTAACACGTGGGCAGCCGGGTGCCAGCGCATCCACTGGACAAGAAAGAATAGTGCAGAAGGTCACAATATACGCCCGCCGATGCATTTGGTTACGATACGTCATAAAACTCAACGTTATTGTGTGGACAAGCTGTGCCCGCCCGCCCGCCCGTACAAGGTTTCAAACGGGCGTGTAAAAACTAGAAAATGTGTTGATGGAACACGGATGCCTCACTTACAGCTTTGCTATTAAACAAGGCGCAATTGCAACATTCCCTAAGTCCGAATTGGGGAGATAATTCATGGCCCAGTGATTTTTACAAATTTTCAGTGGTCCTAGTACATGTAATCTCAAAAATCTTGAATAAAACAATGTTTTTATTTTTTATAGCATTTTTTTTCTTAAAAAAAATCCCGATATGCCTCTATAATTCCAGCACAAAAATATTTACACAATTCCCTAAAATTTGATTGGCCCGTAGCAAGTCTCTGTCCAAAATGTATATCCCAGTAAACTCCCACGCCGAACTACTTTCCGTAACCGTGAGGCGCAGTTAAAATAATTCTTAAGAAAACGGAAAATAAACACATTTTCTTGATGAATTTATTTCAAATGCTGGAATTATAAGGAATGAATGGCCTTTTTGTGGAATTTATCGGGGATATAAACTTGGAAAAGTTGCGGGAATACTGGACGAGGCCTTAAAAAATTAAAATTTTCGAGAAAAAAAAAAGATTTTTTATTTTTTTTTTTAGAAAATTGTAATTTTTTATCGCTTCGTCCAGTATTCCCGCGACTTTTTCAAGTTTATACCCCAATAAATTCTACAAAAAGGCCATTCATTCGTATATTAACTCTTTCGCTGCCAACGTCGCCTTTCAGGCTCAATCTGCCAACATAGCCTTTCGGCGATTTGCTGTGTGGTTTAACCTTACCTACATTTTACAACACATAACGACATCAATTCAAGACTGCTTTACGGCAGTTAGAACGATTTATGAGATAATAAATAGAAACACGCGGAAGTGATAAAAAAATGTTGCTCCTTAATATGGCACTGGCACTACCGTTTGCACAGAAATTTGGCAGCGAAAGAGTTAAACATCAACATCATCAATATCTTACCTCGGCGTCCGAGCACTCAAACGACCAAATTGCCTCCTTTTTATCGAGTTGCCAAATCAGTACGAGGCCAGACAAGTCGGCCGTAGCCAGATAAACGCCATCGTGACTAAAACTGGTGCAGGTCACCGAGTCATTATGGCCTGTGTAACGACACAAACAAACACGAGTTAAAACCACAAAAAAAATTCAAATATGTGACAGTGACTGGAAAAATGTGGCTTATAGGATTTCTGACCAGTGTAGCTGCTGATCAAATAGCACACTTCTGTAGCCTGATACCGATCAATGTTGCTCGTTAGAAGCATGACGGAAGTTTCATGATGGAATCTACACTGGTCGCAAAACCCATAAGCCCCATTTCTCCCGTCACAGTCACATATAAGGCCATAAACTAGATGGCCGCGGCCTGCATGTCGCGCCTTGTGACGAGGCATGGACACTAAAAAAAAAGATATAGTATAACGAAAAACTTTAACCGGACACAGGTACGTACGTACGCCAAAGTGCCGACTATATCATGCTTTCCGCAAGCGGGCGCGAAAAAAACTTTAACCAAAAACTTCAAAGTAATTTGACCTTGGGCACAGGGGCCGCACGGGAGGGGGTAGAATGAAAATATAGATGATGATAAACACCCATGTGAAGTTTCAAGGTAATGGGCAAAGCAGTTGCAGAGATATAGTATAACGAAAAACTTCAAAGTAATTTGACCTTGACATTGAGCACAGGGGCCACACGGGAGGGGGGTAGAATGAAAATATAGATGATGATAAACACCCATGTGAAGTTTCAAGGTAATGGGCAAAGCAGTTGCAGAGATATAGTATGAAAACGAAAAACAAAAAACTTAACCAAAAAACCAAAAAAATTAACCAAAAACTTTAACCAAAAAACTTAACCAAACAACTTAACCAAAAACTTTAACCGGACACACGTACGTATGTACGTACGCCAGCCAAAGTGCCGACTATATCGCGCTTTCCGCAAGCGGGCGCGACAAAAAGTACTTTGGTTCTCAGACATATGGGATTTGCAGAATGTGCAGGAGGGAGGATTTTTTTTAAAATATATTTTGTTCTATAGTTACTATAACCTCTTTAGACATGAAAAATCACCAGATAATTGGATTTAATATATTATTGCACGGTAGTGGTTTTTATTGATCATGTGGTGAATTTACAGTACGATTTTACTTCTCCATGACGATAAAATGCTCGACGCGCAGGGATTTTTCTGACGTGACGATATCCGAGAACCAGAGTACTTTTTTATGGCCTAATCAGAGCTCCAGATAAGGTGCATATTGGCGTATTTTATGCAATTATTTTAGCTGATTACGCATTGATTATCAAAAGTGGGAGTACAAAATACGCACAGCAATGTGAAAATACGCATTGATTTTCAAATTGAGTGGTGAAAATATTGTCATAAAGTTGAAAATTCACTTAGTTGAGCTGCGAGTTTGCTTTATTTCCCCAAAATGAGCTTTTGCAGCTCAACTAAGTGAATGTTTAAATTTGTTATATGATTTGTTCCCTATTTAGTAATGAAAACAATCAATAATCCATTTGTAAAAGTAAAATACGCAATGATTTTGAAATCAGGGGGTATAGTACGCTTTAGACACAAAGCTTATCTGGAGCACTGACCTAATATTATGTTAATTTTGCAACCAATCCAACCGTCACAAAATGATTTTCAGACTAGTCCACTTATGTTTTTGTTCTCAATAATAAGAAAATTACTTGCAAAAAGTGCAGATCCTGATGAGACGGCTCGTCACGAGCCAGCTCATCTGGATCTACATTGTTTGCCAATACCACTATACATGCCTGTGGTGTTGAAAGGGTTAAACAAAATATTTATAAATTTAAGCAAAAATTTCAAATTGCTCCCCATAGTAAACTTTGCAAAATTTGTAAAATCGGCCACTGGGCCCTATCATGAATAGACCGTTGCTCGAGACCATTTCTCCCGCCAGTCTCTACCTGTTCGATCACGTGACTTACCTGCACATTCGAGAACAACGTCGCCCGTGGAGATTTTCCACACAAATGCCCTGTCATCCTGACCTCCAGTAACAGCGAGATCGCAGGTTTTCGGATCTAGACCGACTGTAAACACCGCATCTGTAAACATAGAGAAACTTCAGGAGAAGAATTCTACTTAAGTGTAAAAGCTTGTTTTCTAATCCTGTTCTCAATTGTATGTACGTGATCAAGACACATCAAGAGACAGTAATTATTGAATAGTTTGCTTAGAAATGAAAACATGTCTTGGCATTTCATTAGAATTGTCTCCTTGGAATACCAAGATGTGTTTTCATGGAAAATAAGAAGAATATGCTATATTTGTGGTCTGTTTATTGTTTTCTGCAGCATGATAAAGGTACCACAAAATTTGTATTGCTTTTTGATACTCGCTACTTCCGATTTCAATTGGGTTTTTGGCAATTTTAATTGGGTATTAAGCAAATACTCAGCTTATCTGGAGCCCTGTGTATATATATATATAAATCTCACTTGCCATAACTTGAAATAAATATTGTTTAAACTAAACAGAGAACGCTCAGCCCTGTTAACGTAACAGACAGTGTTAAGGATTTAACAGTCCGTTAAGCTAACAGAGAATTTGAGCAACCAGGCCCTCACAGAGACGGTTCAAATGAGTGGTGACAACGTATACTTTCAAGAAGAAATGAGGAAAATAGTGATTTTTTTAAGAAAATTTCATACTACTTTAATGGTATCCCATCAGCAATGGTTTAAGGTGGGAAAATATCCTCTGGACTCGATCTAGTCATAACACCGTCTGCAGAGCTACAGATAAGATGCGTATTTGCATATTATACGCACTCATTTTAGCAGAATACACATTCATTTTCAAAAGTGGGAGTACAGTGAGATACAGTGTTCGCTTTTTGCAGCTGAAATAAGTGAAATTTTTTATTTGTATTATTTTGCATCATTTGTTCCAATTCAATAAGGAAGAAAATCAATAATACAGCTGTAAAAGTAAAATATGCATTGAATTTGAAATATGGAGGTATAATACTCTTTAGATACAAAACTTATCTGGAGCTCTACCATCTGTACCTGTATGTCCCTGGAAGACAACATCAGCTAGATCCTTCACGTCGCCTCCCATTTCCCCCATCTCCTCGTCACCTTCCTCTGGGTCAAGGTCATCATCGTCATGGAGATCCACGTGTCCCAGCTCATCCACCATCACTGGAAATATGGGTGTGTTTATCATGAAAACAGTACACACCACAAATTTGTCCAAGCCGTGTGTGTAAAACCATAGGCATTCGGTGTGCTTCAGCTTTCATCGGTATAACCATATATATATATATATGAACAAGGCTTCTAACTTTGGTCGGACACGACCTCGTATCATAACAAATTCCGCGATTTTATTAACGCTAATGTGAATATTTTGGCGGAAAGTGCACATGTTCATTATGAGAATTATTGTTATCTTGCTAAAATAACATAGAACATAATTATGCAAATAATATCGAATTTTATCCCGTCAACACAGTGCGTATGTGCCGTGAAACACGGTGCCGTGAAACATTTTTGATATCCAGTCAATACAATTTTTGCATTTTACAGCCATTTGTAGGTGTTGACGGGATAAATAGAATAGTAGGTTAGTGCCGTGAATGGGAAAAATATCTGGCGCGGCTCGGAAACGGGATGTGCTTGGCAGAGCCTCGCCCATCCCGTTTCCTAAGCCTTGCCAGATATTTTTTCCCATTCACGGCACTAACCTACTATTCTCTATCTATTTTCCTTATTTCTGAACCAAAGTATATGTTGTGACCACTCATTTGAACCGTCTCGGCGAGACGGTTCAAATGAGTGGTCACAACATATACTTCTGATGAGAAATAAAGAAATTCTTGAGCATTGCCGGATATTTTTTCCATTACAGCTCCATTTCCTAGGTCGGACACAACCTTGTATCATAACAAATGAAATACAGTGTTTGAGGATCATAGAGTTATACAGATGAAAGCCGAAACACGCCGACTCCCTGTGTGTAAAACCAGACATGTAGACAGATTTAACCCTTACACTACAGGGGCCCGTTTCACTAAACTTCCTACGACTAAAATGTTCGTAAGTGCAAATTTAGGATCGTCTGTAAATTTAAATTGATGGATTTACATTTATTGAGCATAGGCTGCATATGCAGCCTATGCTCAATAAATGATGTAAATCCATCAATTGTTTACAAGAAAACATTATTAATGTGCAATTTACAGACTATCATAATTTTGCACTTACGAACATTTTAGTCGTAAGAAGTTTAGTGAAACGGGCCCCTGATTTAAATTTAGTCGTCTGCTGTTTATTTTCCATTACTTATTTTATTCATCAAACACATGATTTGACAGCACTTTAGAATCATTTCCCTTACCATGTTTTTTTCGAAAGAAGAGAAAAAAAACAATAGCAGTGACAATTTTTGTTTCTCGCATTGTAAGGGTTAAGGTACTTTTAACTCTTAAGCTAGGACATGTGGAAATATTTACGAAGATTTTCGTTTGCAATTTTCAATCCCTCACGAAGAACGCGACGGTATCTCACACACGAATATTAGTTGGTTTACAGTAGTTCCCAGCAAAGAGGTGATGGCGTCATTACCGGGACTCACCTGTTGGCACCTTGTGGATTGACATAATTAACAAATCTACTTGGTTGTATCCGTTGACCTGCGAGGCGCCAATGGGTAGGTCCCACTAATGACACATCGTCACAGGGAGAGAAAATGCATATCCGACCAAGGAACTCGAACCTGGGACTTCTCACTTACCATACAATCTCTTTACCGACTGAGCTAACCGGGCACAGATACACACTTTCTCCCCATAGTGAGCTACATACCACGACACAATTACAGTCAAAGATAGCAACACCCTTTAACACTTGAATGGGTGACAGTGCAAGGAAGTGTTCCTAGAATTTCTGTCCTTCCAACAGGCGGTCAATTTATATAATCACCTATTTTGATTGGTCGATTCATTTCTTAAAGGTACATGCCCACTCAGTAAGCAACATGTTCTTTATAGGAACTAAATAAGTGTACAATTGTGTCACTTTTCCACCAGTTCTAAAAATTACAAGTGCCCGGAAAACAGATATAATCATTTAGTTATATTTATTTTACTGATAGTGACGCGCGTTGGTATCAGGCTATTTTCATATGCAAATGAGGCATGATATATTTTACTTATTTATACTAATGAAATGCGTCGCCTGAAAAAATAATAATTTTGACAGATTATAAAGTATGATCATTGCACATAAAAAAATAAATACAGAGAATAAATAGTAATGTCCGTTAACATTTTAAGGAAACACGGTTATCGCCCCTGATATCAATGTCAACATTTTTGTCTACAATAAAATGTATAATACGGTACTACCAATCAATACGTGGGGTAATGGTGAATGAATGTTTAATTTGCCAGGAAATGTCATACGTACAGAATTTACATAAGTATCTGTATCACTATATTATAACCTACTGCGTGGGCATGTACCTTTAAACAATTAAGGCACCAAAGTTTTTACCGAACTTTTAAAGTTGACTATACGCAGAGAATGGTTTTGAAGAGAAAGTTTTTGTAAAGCAGGGTTGGGATTGGACAAACCTAACATTACTAATCATGGCCTCGCTAACACCAGAGCTCCAGTTAAGGTGCGTAATTTGGAGGTAAATTTCTTATTTCTCCATCAAAAATGGCAAGTCGGGAGTGCTTTAGAATCGTCTCAATGAGACGATTCTAAAGGACTCCCAACTTGCCATTTTGTATGAAGAAATAACAAAATTTCACCCCAAGTTGGTCAAATTACGCAACTTAACTGGAGCTCTGTAACACCCTTCCTTCTTTTTTGGTTATTGATCATTTTGCTAATCTTCCGCGAGCTTTGGTAACATCTGTGCTTCGTAATCTCTGGATGCTCTACACTTGATGCTTATATAAACTCTTGTGACGCATGCGTGAAGTAGGGATTCAAATATTATTAAAACCTCCATGTATCGCCAATCAATGTGGAATGGAACTCAATGTGTTTCGGAACACTACCGGATATAACGTATTGCGAGCTTGATTTCACTAATTGTACCGCCGTTTTCGATGGGGTAAGTGTGGAAAACACAGAAGTTCATTCACCACAGAAAAAATGGGGAAAATCACCATCCAAAATGTGATTTATTCTTTGTTTTTGTACATGGGGGTTAAATATATCCATAAAACTTATTACCTTTTGTCATCACACTTATAAGGTCAACTAAACTACCTTTTATCGCATTAAAACTGTTGACAGCTTTCACAGCAGTGAATTTCGGCTTCTGCAGTAAACATTATGTCCTAGTTTCGAGATAGGGTTAAATTTGACCGGTTTGTATGCTACTCAAGTTAGTTAGTTTTTAACCCTTTCACCCCTAAGTAACTGGAATGGATTTTGATATGTTAATGCTGCAATCAATACAACTGTCACAAAATGTTTTTGAGACTAGTCCATTCATGAGAAGGGGGTATTCTTTGTTCTCAAAAATATGAAAATTACTTTCAAAAAGCGCAGAACCTGATGAGACGGCTCGCTACGAGCCGGCTCATCTGGATCTGCACTGTTTGCATAAACCGCTATAACGGGCTTTCGGGTTCAAAAGAGTTAAAAACAAATCAACTGGGATGTGTAAAATTTGAGCGTACTAAGTTTATGGCATAATGGTGTTTTAAAGCAACTTTGTCGGAATAATATATGCAATATACTAATGTAAGAAACAATGTGACAAATACTTGTAGTCAGCACTAACTAAAAAGAGAAACGTGTATCAGCCGTATTCACATACCAGCATGACCAGGGCAGACAGAATGTAATGAGCAAAGGAATGGATGAAAATAATTATAGAAACATTTTTAAGAATACACTGTTATACGGGCGACGAAGTAGCCCGCTTTATGTTACGCGTATATGAAAACTTACCATTCAGTGAAACTAGGTTGAACATATGATTGAAAGTGTAAAATTTGTTTTACCGTAAACCAATCTGGAGCTGAGTGTTTCACGACCGGTGGTGGTATTTTACTAATACGGGCGACGAATAATTTCGCCCGAAGTGCCAAATGCTTCTAAAACAAAATGTATATAACGTCGGCAAGTATACTGAATATAGCTTACGAAGTTACATGTACTGCATTTCAAAATAGTTGTGTTGTCGTTGTACCTAGACTCGCTTACGAGAGTCCCCAAGGATACATGAATCATCACTCGGAAACCCTTGCACCATTTCGTAAATCGAAAATAAATAATCCTTTGACGCCATTATTGTTTGACCATTAAACGCGGAAAGATGACGAAGTGGACAGAATGTACACAAATAAACATCTTCAAATTATCTCGAGAGACGCTTGAAAATATGCGTTTTAAAATGATCTGAGCACAAATGCCTTAAATGCGCATTGGAATATTTTATAGAAAAAAAGAGAAAAACAATTTGCAACGAAATGGAGTTTCACTGTTTCAGTATGCCGTATTTATTTTAACACCTCTCTCTCTCCTGTATGTCTATCTTCTCTCTGTCTGTCTGTCTCTCTCCCTATCTGTCCCTCTCTCTCTTTCTGTCATTCTCTCTATCTTTATGTCTGTCTGTCTATATGTATGTCTCTCGCTCTCTCACTCTCTGTCTTTCTATGTCTCTCTGTGTGTCTCTTTCTCTATCATTACCTAGAAACCACAATATATCTCTCCCCGCACCCCCACCCACCTTCTCTCAACATCATTAGATAGAAACCATAATATTTCTCTATCTATCTTTCAATATCATTAGATAGAAACCGCATATGTTGTGATTTTGTTTACAAGACAAAGTCAAGCAATCCATGATACTCTGTGGACATGACTAACAGAAACAAGTATGCATTGCATCTGCTGTTATTGCGCCTGTTCGGTTGTGTCACGGCCTGTGCTGTATTCACAGTCCATGACACAAGTACCTCTTACTAACAGCTGAAGTGAAGCTGTTTGTAAAAAGGACAAAACTAATACGAAAAATAGTCAAAATGTGCTAAAAGACCACCAGGGATCGAGAAAATAATAGCATCACTGGAAGGACACACCTGGAGAATTTCTATAGCCGCCACGATGCACTTAACTTCGCTGATGTGAGTTTAAAAATATAAGACATAGTCAAGCGATCTGGGATAATTGGGGAACACGACTACCAGAACAAAGTATGCATTGCGTCTAGTGCATCTGTTGCTGTAGTCCAGGATACAAACACATCTGACACAGCACTGGGTTAATCAAAAGTAAATGTAAAACTTAACACAATTCGTACCAAAAATGGGCAAAATGTGTATAACTCTCGAAGTTACAGTAGTGCTCAATGACGACTGAGATTTCGAAAATTGGGAATAATATCACTGATGATTCTTAGCCTTGTTATTTTTTCTTAAAATGATCGTAAATGTACTAATACAGTTTCTATAATGCTTTGCTTTTGCCAGTATACTGGTATACTCTCAATACTGAGGCTTATCACCAGTGGATCATATTTTTATTCATAAGTACATGTACATACAATAAAATACAATCGATGTTCCCGGTATTTAGCCGGTACCCATTTACAGCTGGGTGGACTGAAGCAGTATGGATAAAGTGTCTTGCTCAAGGACACAATGCACGCCTCCGGTGAGGCTCGAACCCACGACCGTAAGATCAGCAGTCCGACGCCTCAGACCGCTCGACCACGCTCTCCACTATGCATAGGCTATCAATGTACTATATATGAAAAGGAAATATCTAAATTGTATCACTGGTTCAAATAAGAGAAGTGCGACAATGACACCATTTAATTATAATAGAGAAGTTGTAACACCGTGGTAGTTGCGGGAAGTAGCTCTGCAACACTACAATATACTACGGTACCGTTTATAGCATACTAACATCATGGTAAAGCTATCAATTGGTAAATTTAGTTTCATATACTAACGTCACCCGTCATAGGTAGTGCCCATTTCATATTATTTAAGGCGATTTGATATGTTGAATAACATCTGCATTACGAATATGCATGATTTCGACGACATCAAGTCTGGTACCCAGGAGCAATACTCGTTCCGAAAACCCATTAGACTGGGTTAAAGTAAACGAGTTAGTGGCGTCCATAACTTGAGTGTCTGGAAAAAATATAAATAATTGGAAATTTGTAATTCCTAGATGGTAAGTTTTTATCTGAATTGAATAGTGGTGCAACGATACCGAAAGTCTGATATAAAAAATATAATTGGAAATTTGTAATTCCTAGATGGTAAGTTTTTATCTGAATTGAATAGTGGTGCAACGATATACCGTATATGGTATATTGCGATGTGTCATCCTGACGATACGTATCGCGGTACGGTTTTTCGCGTATCGCGATATTTACACAATATTCTCGGTCGCCATTTTGTGTTAAAATAATTGTGTAAAATTATTCAAAATCATTCGAAACTTAATTTTTAATATGACAGAAGTCAATATTTGTTAATAAACACGCCACAATTAGATGACTAATACATGTAGTGAGTAATTTTATGGCTGGGGTATAAAAATAATATACCGAAAGTCTGATACAAAATGGTCAGGGAAAATCACGACTTGGTGCCATTTCTATTGCCAGATAGGTACGTTTCTACTGGCGTGTACTGGAGTGGCGGTATTTTTCTTTTATGTTCTAAAATAAATTATGTTAAATCATACCATGAGCTGCAGGCAGAATGAACAATCATTACTT
>CM055280.1:9286306-9302672 GCA_029237695.1 Conchocele bisecta | reverse complement strand
CTACTATTTCATTAGTCACAGAACATGATTTTGAGTATTACAATCAACTAAATGCTCAAACATTTCTAATTTACAGCCACCAACCTGGTTCCGTAGTTATTTGCCGAGAACTGGGCATGCTCCAGGAATTTCCCCTCCTTCACCATATTGTCGAACTCTGACCTCTCGACGTAGAAATAATCTGAACAATGAAACAAAAAAACACCGATTTAATTCTATACATACCCATGCAGGGATTCGGCTGGGGAAAATAAAAAAATCGCCACTTAAAAAAAAATAAAACAATTGGCGATAGAAAATTACAATTTTCGAAAAAAATCAAAAAAATTGTAATTTTTTATCACCAATTGGTTATTTTTATCGCCAATTAATTGCGAAAGTGGCGATTGCCAGTGGAATCCCTGCCATGAAATACATAGCTATACAATGTAAATGAAAGCGATATGTTATTACGATGAAAACAAACAATTTCCGGTCAGATATCATTAGTTCCGCTATCTATAGTCTTCAGCCAGAGCAGAGCCAGAGCTCCAGTTAAGATGTGTAATATGACCAAATATTCAAGGTATTTTTCTTGGTTCTTCACCAAAAATTGCAAGTTGGGAGTTCTTTAGAATCGTCTCAATGAGATGATTCTAAAGCACTCCCAACTTGCCATTTTTGGTGAAGAAATAACAAAATTTTCCCTAAAGTTTATCAAATTACGCATCTTAACTGATGTAAGGTCGTCTATTTCGCCAGCCACAGCCACGGATAAGTCCATTTTTGTGAGATCGTGACACACATGTCACCCTATGACCTTATATCATGTTACCTTCACCCTATGACCTTGAGTTACCGACCTTTGCCTTCCACCTCCCCTTCTCTAGGTTTCCTCGTCGTATCTGCAATTTACAAATGGTCACGGTCAATTCATGTGAGGACACTGCCCATATAATTGAATATTCTTTCAGTCAGACGGCGGGGCAGGCAGGGTGTGGTGGGTTGTGGTGTGTGGGTTTTTTGCGCGGCTGTCAATTTAAATTTTTAATATACCTTAAAATTCAACATAAATATAAAAACTGGGAGATTCAGAGCTCCAGTTAAGGTGCGTAATTTGGAGGTAAATTTCTTATTTCTCCATCAAAAATGGCAAGTTGGGAGTGCTTTAGAATCGTCTCAATGAGACGATTCTAAAGGACTCCCAACTTGCCATTTTTGATGAAGAAATAACAAAATTTCATCCCAAGTTGGTCAAATTACGCACCTTAACTGGAGCTCTGGGGTCGTTCAAATTGTTTACTATCAATCCTGACAAACATCAATGACATGTTGGCAAATACAGTCAAACCTGTGAATAAAGACCACCTGTGAATAAAGACCACCTCAGGGATTCCACTGGGGAAAATAAAAAAATTGGCGATAAAAACTTACAATTTTCGGAAAAAAAAAACATTTCGAAAATTGTAATTTTTTATCGCCAATTGTTTATTTTTATCGCCAATTGCGAAAGTGGCGACCGCCAGCGGAATCCCTGCCACCTCCGAATAGCAATCACCTGGCTGTAAAGGTCACAATTGTGTTGTCCCAATGACACAATTACTATATAAATGACCCTGTGAATAAAGACCACCTGTGAATAAAGGCCAGATTTTTCACTTCCCATGGCTAGCCTGTACAGTCAAACCTGTGAATAAAGGTCAGCCATGAAAGAGACAACGCGGTCAACCATGGGAAGAGACAAAAGTGGTCTTTGTTCACAGGTTCATGTACATGTATGTGGTAATTGAATAATTGGGAAACAAAAGCGTACTTGCTATTTGGAGGTGGCCTTTAGCACAGGTTCGACTGGATTACATGTAGATGTTATCAGTAGTTATTGTCATTCTGCAGGTTTGTTGGTATAATAGTTCTGTCAAATATGAACCGACCCCCGGGGCTATATACCGTTAGATCAATAATCAGTTCCTTGGCCCACAGCTAGAGAATTTATGTCAAAGTGTGCTACCAAAATAACATTCATAGATGTGTCTGGAAAAGTGAAAGTGAATGGGTTTAACGTCCCAGCAACAGCTAAGGGCATATAGAGATGGGACCGCAGTTTAAAGTCTCACTGACAGGCCAGTGGGATGAAAACACTCAGAGCTCCAGTTAAGGTGTGTAATTTGGAGGTACATTTCTTATTTCTCCATCAAAAATGGCAAGTTTGGAGTGCTTTAGAATTGTCTCAATGAGTCGATTCAAAATTTCACCCCCAAGTTGGTCAAATTACGCATCTTAACTGGAGCTCTGATACTACATGTATGTTAGAATTTTGCTCGGGTGAGGGTTGACCTAGGGTGAGGATTGAGCTAACAACCTCCAGTATTGAAGTCCAATGCCATATCCACTAGGCCACAACCCATCCCTAGATGTCTCACGAGAAATGGGGCTTATGGCCTTTGCGACCAGTGTAGATCCAGATCAGACTGCGCGTCCGCGCAGTCTGATCAGGATCTACACTGTTCGCAATTCAATCAGTGAAACACTCGCCGTGTGTCTAACAAACAGCATAGATCCTTGTCTGATTCCAGGAGTGTGCTAAAGAGATCAGGAGCTAGACTGGCCCCACATATAAGTTATATTTTATACGACAGTCCAGGCTGGCAAGAACTGAAATACAAAATACTTGCGTGAAACGCTCACCTCGAAATAGCCGGAAAAGTCTGTAAACAAATTATAATTTATACTCAGAGCTCTAGATAAGCTGCGTATTTGCATAAATACCCAATTAAAATTGCCAAAAACCCAATTGAAACCAGAAGTAGCGAGTATGATTTTATTTAACCCAATTAAAATTTTGAAATACCCAATTGCTTCAGAAATGATGGATTGACAATACTCAATTACTAATTCCTTATCTGGAGCCCTGTATACTACATGTATAAGATATTAGTTCAGGGGCCCACTTCACTAAACTTTGTAAGACAAAGAAGTCCATAATTTTAAAATTTAATTTTATAACAACATTTACACTTACGATGGATATTTGAAAATCTTGAGTGGATGTGTTCACATGTAATGATGTTTACATGTAGATGCAAACATTAACATTAGCTAACCACGTCAATGTGTGAAGTTTAATAACATTTACACGGACAGCCACTGTTGGACAATCTTGAGTGGATGTGTTCACATGTAATGATGTTTACATGTAGATGCAAACATTAACATTAGCTAACCACGTCAATGTGAGAAGTTTAATAACATTTACACTGACAGCCACTGTTGGACAATCTTGAGTGGATGTGTTCACATGTAATGATGTGTGCAAATAGGTGCAAAAAACATCTGAAAATCCACTGAAACCCTCTCACCCCGCTATTAACCCTTTCAACACCAAGTAACTTAATAGGATGTTCCATGCCAATGTTTCACGCTATTTCATTAATTTTGTTCATTCAAATTATCCCATTCTTCTAAAAGGGTAATCTGTACGATGTTTAAAATTATTAACAAACAGTGGAGATCCTGATGAGACGGCTCATTACGAGCCGGCTCATCTGGATCTGCACTGTTTGCAAACATTGTCTCTATAGAGGTCTGTAATTTGTGCATACTAGATTGATTCTGAATCAGTTTGAAAATGCAAATTATGACAAAATCATCTCAAATCAGCTGATCAGCTGAAGATTCTCATGCCTTACAAACATTTTCATCGCAAGAAGTTTAGTGAAATGGGCCCCAGACTGGTAAGAAAGTAAATCGACTTACGTGAAACACTGAACTCAAAACATCCGGGAAAGTCCGCAAACAACTTCTGTACTAGCGTACTTTTGCCGCTGCCGGACGGTCCGCTGACCACGACTGGACGGTACTTGGTCATCCTGAATATATTTCTCGTTACTGAAACACATCATAAGGAATTAAATAGTTTTTAACCCTTAACAGGAGGGAAATGTGTATTGTTGTCTGCAGTTTTTTAACTTTTTTTTTATGTTCTATATATGTATTCAAAAATATACTTGTATAGAAATTATTGTGTTTTTCACACTACGCAAATTTCTATACAAATTAAAAGCTTCTGACCTACCTTATTTCAAATTAATTTTTTAAGGCATACCGGTAACATAAAAGTGAATTGGTTTCAGGGCTCCAGATAAGGAATTAGTAATCGAGTATTTTCACTGCATCATATCTGAAGCAATTGGGTAAAATAAAATCACACTACTGTTCAATAAGTGCTAACTGTGATGTGTAAACAGCTGTGTGATTTTATTTTACCCATTGAATTAAAATTTTGAAATACCCAATTGCTTCAGAAATGATTGAGTGACAATACTCAATTACGAATTCCTTATATGGAGCCCTGCATCTTCTTAGGTACAAACTCACATAGCTATTCTGATATGACTTATGATATCATAAAACATGTCTTGGCATTTCATTAGAATTGTCTCCTTGGAGACAATTCTAACGAAATACCAAGATGTGTTTTCATGGAAAATAATAAAAATATGCTATACTTGTGGTCTGTTTAATGTTTTCTGCTGCATGATAAAGATACCACACGATTTTTATAACTCCATGAGCCAGAAATAACAAAATCAAACTGCACTTTACACAAAACACATCGGTAAGAAAGCTACATACCAACTATCCGGTTTGTAATACAAGCGATAAATTGACAATGAAATGCCTTTCCCAAGTCAAGAATGTAATATTTGGCTGTGACTGGAGAAATGGTGCTTATGTGTTTTGCTACCAGTGTAGATCCAGATCAGCCTGTGCATCCGCACAGTCTGATCAGGATCTGCACTGTTCGACATTCCATGAATGCTTCTGAAAAGAAATACAGATATGTTTCAAGGTACATCAGTGTGCTATTTGATCAGGGGCTACACTGGTCACAAATCCCATAATCCCATAAGCACCATTTCTCAAGTCGCTGCCACAGTTATAAATGGTATGTCAATAAAATAATCAATTAATTAAAATTATACTCATATATACTCATATATATGCAGTCATGTTGTCGATCAATAATCATTATTCAAGTTTGCATAACAGGCAAATTAAATTGTGTACAATATTATTAAAATTGAGTAATGATGCCATAATTTTGTACAATTTTAATTAACATCAACATTTCTATTATAATAAAATCCGTAGGATTGGTATTGGAAGAAAATAGTTTATAATACTTAAAAATAACGAGAGTTGTGACCGCTAGTTTTTCTGCAATTAATGGTTACTACATAATTTTGTTTGTTTGTTTATTGGTGTTTAACGGCCTATCAACAAGTAAGGTCGGGCAAACGGGTTCGATCCCATTTTAACCTGCTGTATTGGGGGGAAAATCACAAAATCAGAACGGAATATTTATATCAAGAACAAATATATTCAGCCCTGAAATTAGAATAACATGACCTGGTGCCAAGTCCATACCACACCAAGTCACTTGGCCCCTTCCCCTAAAATCGGATTACGAATATCGTATTATTAACATAAGGGGTATAACCAGATTCAACTGTCACATACAAAATGCCTAAGACGTATGTGAGGGCCAAACCAGTTCTCCAGTCGGGATTCCGGTAAGGATGAACCATGATCGTTAAATTACCCATAACATGCTCCTACCACCCACTACTACATACTTATGTAATTATACCCACTTATTTGGGGAAAAATGGGTATATTGTTTTCGTCACGAGTGTCCGTCCGTCCGTATGTCCGTACGTGCGTCACGTTTCTTGTAACTTGAAAAACTTTTTCACCTTCATACCTACGCGCCTGATTTTTGGTATGTAGCTTCGTTATCATGTGCAGATGCGCAAAGTGAATTCGGATTTTTCATCCGACCCTCCATCATGGATTATCTCCCCCTTTCGGACTTAGCATTTGGGGAAAGTGGGTATATTGCGATGGCGCGCCATCGACTTTTTCTACTTTAATTTATTTAACCATTTCAACATTACAGACCAGGGGCCCGTTTCACTAAACTTCTTATGACTAAAATGTTCGTAAGTGCAAATTTAAGATCGTCTGTAAATTTCGATTTATGGATTTACATTTATTGAGCATAGGCTGCATATGCAGCCTATGATCAATAAATGTAAATCCAATAATTATTTACAAGAAAACAATGTTAATGAGAAATTTACAGACTATCATAATTTTGCACTTACGAACATTTTAGTCGTAAGAAACAAAATGTGTTTCTGGAAATTCATTATCAAATTATCTCACCTGTTTATCAAAGTATATGATAGTATATGAGCCGCTTCGCGAGAAAACCTGTCTTCGGGAGTCTGACGACGTCACAAGATATGACGTTGTGAACTTAACTGACGTAATTTCAGCCGAGATTTCCAATTATCGACGTTTGTCAGACCGCCATGTTAGGTTTGTTCCGTGGTGTTAAAGTTATGTAACGAATAACGCACCTCGGTGTTTTTATTATTGTAATGCATGTTACCAATGTGAGTGTTATAAATTTGTTTAAATTGTATTTGAACCTTAGTTCAGTGTAAGATACATTCCCAAATATATCTATAATCGGGCATTAACTGTTATCGACCACCATTTACAGGTGAAAACTCTGTGCAAGCTACATTTTTTATTTACTTACAATGGTCGGCCGAGATGCTGCTCGGTTTCAGATCTGGTTAACTCGATTCTTTCTTTCTAATATAATGTATACAATTAAAATTTAGCGCAAACTTTACCGATTTTAAGAAAAAAATATCTTGTGCAAAAAAAACCCCAATGCCATGGATGTTACGACTAGTATAGCCACAGATCAGTCTCATCTGTGCATACGTGCTGTATGATCAGAACATACGATGTCCGCCATTCAGTCACTACTGTTTGTTTCACGAAAGCTGCCCAAATTTTATGGCTATATAAACAATTCAAAAACAATATCTTTTTTGATAATATTAAATTAAAGGAAAATTTAAGAATGAGTCTTCTTTTAATTTCGTGAAATTTGGTTTATATGGCCGTAGAATTTGGGCAGCTTTCGTGAAACAGACAGTAGTCCATCCTTTCTCGATTACCGACAGACATAGATACGGTGGGATGATATTTCAAGGCAACATATGTTGGGGACATTAGTTTATCCCGTCCGTCAACACAGTGCGTATGTGCCGTGAAACACGGTGCCGTGAAACATTTTTGATATCCAGTCAATACTATTTTTGCATTTTACAGCCATTTGTAGGTGTTCACGGGATAAATAGAATAGTAGGTTAGTGCCGTGAATGGGAAAAAATATCTGGCGCGCACGGAAACGGGATGTGGGTCGGCAGAGCCTCGCCCATCCCGTTTCCTGAGCCTTGCCAGATATTTTTTCCCATTCACGGCACTAACCTACTATTCTCTATCTATTTTCCTTATTTCTGAACCAAAGTATATGTTGTGACCACTCATTTGAACCGTCTCGGCGAGACGGTTCAAATGGTGGTCACTACATATACTTCTGATGAGAAATAAAGAAATTCCTGAGCCTTGCCAGATATTTTTTCCCATTCACGGCACTAACCTACTATTCTCTATATCATGGACCGTTAGTGACACTCGGAAAAACAAGAACTGTGGGATTATATTTCAAGGTAACATATGTTGGGAAGAAATCAGCATACCTAATTCGCATACCCGCGCACGTTCATACTTGCTGATACATGAACTTGCCGGTTTTACTTTTTCATTTTGCCCATTCATGTGTTACCAACAGACTCAATCTCATCCGTCTTTACAGTCATTATTCAATGCCAAACATGCTTCTAGTTTGATTATGTCAACTTGCAAACTGTTGTAAATGTTGGCGTATACTCTATGTGTAACGGTAGACACTGTAACGTCATTTTACATTGCTTGACTTCGCTTTTAAGTGACGTCTCTTTTGCTCAAATGACCTGCATAGTGGTGTTGTATAAACCATAACATCTTAATGCATATTGCAGATATCATGAACAAATAAAAATCGTTCAATTCATCATACAAATACCATTGTCATAGTAACAAAATGTCATATTGACCAACAATTTCCTGAATACAGGTTTTCTCGCGACGGATACATTACCTTTAACCATTTTACCCCTAAGTAACTGGAATGGATTTTGACATGTTAATTTTGCAACAACCCCATCGTCACAAAATGGTTTTAAGACTAGTCCATTTATGAAAAGGGGGTGTTCTTGTTCTAAAAAATATGAAAATTACTTGCAAAAAGTGCAGATCCTGAGGAGACGGCTCGTCACGAGCAGGCTCGTCTGGATCTACACTTTTTGCCAATACCACATACAGGTATGTGGTGTTGAAAGGGTTAACACTAAACTAAACATTGTCCGCTGTTTATAAAATTTGCCTTATAAAATCAAGTTTTCACAGAGCATGAAAATCATCTCCACTGAAGATGATTCTCATGTGCTGCCAAAACATGTTTTGTCACAGAATTAGACAAATGTGAATAAACAATTTCGTTTCTTGGCCTTCAATGGTTAAAATGTTCTATTTGTTAACTGAAGGCTCATGCAAATAATTACAATAAAACAAACAAAAAACACTTTCATACCGAAACGATAACTCCAGAGAGAACAGATTGTCGAATGAAAATATTCAATGTCTAATAATTTTGTAACCATGGCAACAGTTGTGGCAACCACAAATCAATAACCAGAGCCAATTAGCACCAGTTCAATACTAGTTGACCCTGCACAGGTAATAAACAGGTAATCGTCTAACTTATCACTCTAATCAGGAGGTAATTACAGTGTAAGAGGTAATTAATCATAAAAATAGGGCAAATGTCTTGCGAGAGGCGAGAGCGGGCTTAACCCATCTCATGGTGAGAATACACATTTTTCTCATGGAAAAAATTATTTGTCTTATTTCTCACAAAGATATGTTGTTACCACTCATTTCAAACATCTCGTTGGGACGGTTCAAATGAGTGGTAACAACATATATTTTAACAAGATATTTTAACAAGATATATTTTCTATGAGAAATAAATAAAATTTAAATTAGAAAATGAGTTCATAGAACATGGATGCCCCGCCTACTGCTTTGATTGTAAAACTAGAAATGTGTGCCTGCTGGCAGCCAAAGAAAACGAGGCAAATTTGAAAACAGGGGGCCAGAGAAGAGTGGATTTGTCACAGCGTGAGAGCAGATCATCAGAGCAATGGGTGTGTAGATCTAATCAAGGAGACATTATAAGACATTTACCCGAGCATTATGGTTTTGAATTCACCAAGTATGTGACCTTGACCCTGGGCTTAGCAGGGGCGGGATGATCGTGGATTTGTCGCAGGGCAGAGCAATGTGTATGTGAAATATCAAGCAGATCTGTGTAAGGAAACAGAAATTATAAAACATTAGCGTTACGGTTTCGGGATGAACATACGGAGCGTACAGATGCTGGTAACACTATATGCCCCCTCACCATTCACGTGAACGTGAATGCCCTGCAGATTATTGCAATATTTACCTATAGTATAAAGCGGAAAACATGCAGCTAGCAGCAACACTATCATCAAACACCAGGGCTCCAGATAAGGAATTAGTAAATGATTATTTTCACTCCATCATTTCGGAAGCAATTGGGTATTTCAAAATATTAATTGGGTAAAATAAAATCACACTACTGTGTACACATCAACAGACAGCAATTAGTGAATTAGTTTGCTTCGAAATGAAAACATATCTTGGCAATTCTAATGAAATACCAAGATGTGTTTTTCATGGAAAATAAGAAAAATATGCTATATTTATGTCTGTTTATTGTTTTCTGCAGCAGATAAAGGTATAAAGGACCACAAAATTGTTATTGCTTTTTGATACTCGCTACGTCGGATTTCAATTGGGTTTTTCGGCAATTTTAATTGGGTATTTACGCAAATCCGCAGCTTATCTGGAGCTCTGAAACAGAATTTGCTAGTTCTGAGTACATAACTCTAATTACATTTCATTACACTGCATTACATTAGCTTAGATATTCTCAGCTCTACGGATGTCTTTTACTATTTCATCTGTCTTTTATATTCTGTATCCGTGAGAGCTGAGACCCGTATAGTGTAAAATTTAGTCACAATAACAGCCCAATCTGTCCTGGCGTTTTGCTACACAGTCTGACGAGTGAGAAGTTGAACACTTCACAGTAATGTTATAAACATTCATAGGCCAATACTTTGACAGGATGATTTTATTTACAGTCTGTTTACAAAAATGGGAATAAAAGGATAACCAATGTCAAAATATGTATACTTTCATGTGACAGATTGGGCTGTTATTGTGACTAAATTGTACACTATAAGGATCTCAGCTCTCACGGATACAGAAAATATAAAAGACAGATGAAATAGTAAAAGAATCTGTAGAGCTGAGATTATCTAAGCTAGCATTACATAAGCGTTATGACTGAGTAGTCTTTATCCAAATGTACGTTTGCAACGTTGTTCTTTCTTTAATTTCTACTTTGTAGAGAGTAACCTAAGAATTTTGCTAATACACACTTTATTAGTTAAGTTAATGGTAATATTTTTGTGTCATATTGTAGAATTGTCTCTCAATAGCTATATAGGGAAGTATGAACATCAACACCTTTAGGTTTTTTCTATATTTTAGTGTGCGACGTGTAAATGTTATTATGCACATTTTTACTGTTGATCGTGGTGTAGCCATATAGGCAACCTGGGCCCGGTTGTTCAAAACATCCGTTAGCTTAACGGACTGTTAAATCCTTAACTGAATGGTTAAAATCTCTGTTTTAACAAAAAGTTTAACCATTCAGTTAAGGATTTAACAGTCCGTTAAGGATTTAACAGTCCGTTAAGCTAACTGGTGTTTTGAACAACTGGGCCCAGTTGCCTATAAATGGGAAAACTTGCAGCTAACACAATGCAAAATACACAAATTTCAGAAAGGAGTGCAACAGTGCTGACAGTAAACAAGAGGGCCATGATGGCCCTAATTCGCTCACCTGACTCCATGAACACAAGAGGAGAATGTGACATTGAGTTCAAATGTGTTTTAAAAAAATTGTGCTATTTTTAGATGGCGGTCATCTATTAAGCGATGACTCTCATTTTACCAAATCTGAAAATGCTTCACCCAAGGATCTTAACTTACTATGAAGTTTGGCCAGCATCGGCCATGTGGTTCCTGAGAAAAAGACGTTAAAAATCTTGAATAAATTGACCTTTTGGCGGCCATCATGGATGACATAATCATCCAATTCCGACAAATATTGCACCAGAGCAATCGCCTCATTGATACCTTCAATTTGATATATGACATGAGCATATTCAGTCAAAAATAAAAATTGATCCCACGGGCTACGCCCATTTTTGAACCCAGGGTCACCATTTTAACACCTTTGAAAGAGCATTCTACATTGATCATTCCTACCAAGTTATGTCGAAATCCGGCTGGCGGTTCATGAGAAGGAGATTTTTTAAGAACTTGTGCTATTTTTAGACGGCGGCCACCTTGGATTAGTGACGACCTTAGTTTTAACAAATCTGAAAAGGCTTCACCCATGGACCATAACTGTGAAGTTTGGCCACCATGGGCCAAGCGGTTCGTGTGAAGAAGAATTTTGAACTCTAATAAAAGAATGACCTTTTGACCTTATGGCGGCCATCTTGAGACATGACCATCCAATTTCGACAAAAAATGTACCAGAGCGATCGCCTCTTTGATATTCCTTCGATTTGATATAGACCATATTCGGTCAAAAATAAAATTTGACCCCAATTTGACCCCACAGGCCACACCCATTTTTGACCCCGGGGTCACCATTTTAACAACTTTGAAAGAGGATTGTACATCGATCATTCCTACCAAGTTTCGTTGAAATCCGCTAGCGGTTCATGAGAAGATTTTTTTAGGAATTTATGATATTTTTAGACGGCGGCCATCTTTGATTAGCGATGACCTCCATTTTAACAAATCTGAAAAGGTTTTCGTACCCATGGACCATAACTTTTTAAGTTTGGCTATCATGGGCCAAGCGGTTCATGTGAAGAAAAATAATTTTGAAATCTCTAATAAAAGAAAGACTTTTGACCTTTCGTCGGCCATCTTGGATGACGTAACCCATCCGATTTTCGACAAAAAAAAATAAGCACCAGAGTGATCGCCTCGTTCATACCTTCGATATATATAACATGACCATATTCGTGTCAAAAATAAAATTTGACCCCACGGGCCACGCCCATTTTTGACCCCGGGGTCACCATTTTAACAAATTTGAAAGAGCATTGTACATCGATCATTCCTACCAAGTTTTGTCGAAATCCGGTTGGCGGTTCTTGAGAAGAAGATTTTTGAAGAATTTGTGCTATTTTTAGACAGCGGCCATCTTGGATTACGTAATGACATCATTTTAACAATTTTGTAATTCCCCTACCTAAGGACCATGCCATGAAGTTTGGTGACTATAGGCCCAATGGTTACCGAGGAGAAGACGTTTGAAAATGTTCACGGACGACGGAGGAGGACGACGGACACATTGTGGTAACAATAGCTCACATGAGCTTCGTTCAGTTGACCTAAAAACTATATATATAAAATGTATACCGACAACATTTTCAACTATGCTATGTTTCATTATTAATCTAACTTTAAATAGACGAAACCACAATTGACAGAAACTGAATCGGTACGAACTGGAGTGGGTGCGTGTTAACTAGATTTATAACTTTGTACACAAATTACCATCATGGAAGCAACAATCGAATGGAAATAAAATAAATACATGTCCTGAATATCATACCAGAATACAAACGGGACAGCGTTGAGTATCGCCCACAGTATAGCATTAAACTGTTAAATAGTGATTAAAAATTATGATCGCCGTGGCTTTCCTGAATTCGTGAATTGACAGCGTTCAATACAATGGAGTTCGCCTTGTAAACGGCTGAGTTTATCCATCGGAACCTGTTTACTAAAACCAAATAAAAAGATGCACAACTGCCACCAAATCGGTCTCTTAACATTATTATTATTATGTGGGAACACGACCAGTGTAAAGAGACATTCCATGACGTTAGACGTTACTTGTACATCAGCACACATATACGTACTTGACAGCAGGACATTCAACAATCAATGAAAATGACATTGCGACATAGCTTTTAGCAAAATAAGGAGCACATGAAGCCCAATCACTCCCAGAAGGAAACAGTCTATGATCCACCTTATCAGACATCAAAGGAGCAGCCAATGGGTCTAGCCAATCAAAGTGGAAAAAAACAGTGGAAGATTGATAGAGGGTGGAAATCATATGAAATTAGACCAGATATAAACTTTAGGATGAAGCATGTGTAGGAATCATTTCCAGCAGAAAGAGCTATAGTACAACTTAGATCATGTTCTATCTGTCTCTATTCATCCTGTATCACCCTCTCGCGGGGATTATGTGCAGCTGAGCATCTGTGCATGTTAGTAGAGCGACAAGAGATGGCAAAGACTGACAGTAGACAGGCCCGCGGTTACTCATCACTGAACGAACGAATACAAATTCAAAATATGATCATCAGACTCAAATAAATGCCCTAGTGTCCGCATCTCATTACCTTTTATACTGCCAACTATCTGAAGAGGAGCGCATCCAGCTTCAAACACGAATCTTCCAATTAACAGGAATAAGTCATGGGTACCGGTAATTACAGGAAACCTCGATTGTATTTGAAATTGTATATGTATGTTTTTATGAGAAAAAAAAACCTGCTCATAATACTCACAAGGAACATGAAAGCAGTATCTATAGATAAAGAATATAAAACAAAAGGCAAACACAACATATGATTTTCCAACTTAAGTGTACTCCAAAAATTTGGGCATTAAAGGAGTCGAGCGACTCTGCCAGATAGGTGTCAGTGGGAAGTTGGTTCCACGTACTGCACGACCATCCTATGAATGAAGGAGAACTGGTGTAATCTTTGTCAGCACACAACTGGCGGTATTGGTGTTGGCGTCTATCAGTGCCTCAAATCAAGTATTTGTTCTTGTTGGTGGCTAAAAATTGTTTCTAATTGTGTATATAATCCTTACGAGAAAGGAGGTGTGATGCTCGACTTACAAGAATGTTTAAAAGTGAACACGAACGAGAATATTGAACATACGAGAAATCCTACTAGATCACTTCATGCAACAATATTTTAATTAAAATATAACTACATAAATGAAGCTTTCTTCCCACGGACTATTAGTGATTAGTGAATGGAACTCCCTGCCACCAGGAAATTGTTGCACTAGAGAAATGTGAAGCCTTTAATATTCAAGTTACGAAGCACTTTATCCAACTCTATAAACATTATCCCATGTACATTTTCAAATCTGTGTTTTCTCATACTTAATTGCGCACCCCTATTGCGCACTACCCCTTTTTTCACATTGTAGACTAATTATTGGTGGATACCATTTCCAGTAGAAGCATACCACAATTGTGCGCGTGTCATATGTTACCATGAGATATTGCATTAGTTGCATTCATGGTTTTATTCATTTTACTGCGTTCCGGATTTCCACACCGCGATATTACACGTGTTTCGGCAAATAAACATGTTCCATTTAATCCAGTATAATCAAGCCCGGTTTCCCAAACATGTGAAGAAATTTCGGGAGCGTTTGTAATATTTCTATCAGTTTTGTAATCACCAGAATGTCTGACACAAAAGACGTCGGGGACGACATGGACGAGATGCCAGACACTATCGCCGAGGAGGACATCGTGGCGGTCATTGAGCTCGATGACAATGGAGGTGACTGTTTGACGTGTCTACTTCAACATGCCATAATTTTTTAGTGGGTGGGGTACATCACATTAAAACATAGCAGAGATGAGTTAATCATGGCTTTCCAGAGATTCCTTAAGGGTAGCCTCGATCAATTAGTTTCGGAACACCTTCATTCAATGGAACAGCAAATTTCAAACAAAATAAATCAATAAAGTACAAAAACTATTCAATTCTAGAGGTGCAACGATACGGTCAAACCCGTATTGCGATATATTGCGATACAACAAACCCATATTGCAATACGTATTGCGATATTATACCATGTATGAACAAATAATAATAAAAACAAACAAGAGATAAAGAACAGTCTTTATTGTTTATTATTGTTATTAGAACACATCAAAACACTGTGTGGGTCAGGACTTTGCCAGAAACGGTTGACATTAATGATTATTTCTGGACGAGAGGAAATTAGGGAGAAGTGATCAAAATCATATTTTCCTTGATTTTTTCTCTTACTTATAGTTATCGCGTAACTGTATACCGTATATAGCTAGCCTAGTCTACCCGCCCCATAAGTCGAGGCATGAAAAATGAGCCCAAAAAAATCAGTCTTGAGCCAAGTCGTGGCCCATAAGTCGACTACTGAAAATTTGTCGGCTACTGGGTGCAGGCGAAATTAGGTCATGAATCGCATGTATTGCTTGGCTAAGTTTTGTGCTTTCTGTAGTTTGTTTGAAGCAAATATGCTTCGCATAAACTTAGAAAATATATCATTTATGCTTACTGTACTATATTTATCGACTGTCACCCCTAGTGAAATGTAAAGGTCGTGTTTGAAACATTTTAATACACACATGTTCAATCGATGTGTTGTAAAAATGGGCTGTTACGTGAATTGGACAAACTTTATAATAAACTAGTTAATCAGTTGCAATACTGTTGTTTTTTTATTGCAATAATACTTGTGTACAAGCATAACCATCATGAACTGCTACGGGGACAAACTAATTGTATTTCTATCAAGTAAATAATGATAATAGCAACTGGTCACAAATATTAGGAGGTAAATAGAACAGCCGTTACCTGGCAATTTCACAGCTGATCGGGTTAATGACCGGATACAGAGGCTTGTTTGATTTCAAGTCTGAATTGACTGGTGATGTGTGCAGTGCTTTTCTCTCATTTTTTGGCTGTGACGGGAGAAATGGGGCTTATGGTATTTGCGACCAGTGTAGCTGCTAATCAAATTGCACATCCATTTAGCATGAGAACATTCTATTTTGCTTGTTATTATCATGCTGGGTGCTTCATTGATGGAATAGTGAGCTGTAAATACCCGAATTGTCGTGATCGCTATGCCATATACTGTCGAAAATGTACTATATATTTTGCCAGCCGACAGTCCATACCGGTATTAAGCCTCTCCTGTAGGATATTGTTCCACGGGCGCACACATCAGTGAATGCCTTTACATAACACTGTATCTGTTTTTTGTCTCACGCAACGGGAGACAACATTATGCAGGCACAATTCTAGTAACAGGTTTTTAGTCATTTATGCTTCTCGCAAATTTATTGTGTTAATCGAGCAGACCTTCATTTCGCGGATGTCACGAAACCACTTGCAAAAGTTCTGTGAAGGAAGTAATGATTGTT
>CM055280.1:9254221-9285806 GCA_029237695.1 Conchocele bisecta | reverse complement strand
AACAATCATTACTTATCCTTCACAGAATTCTTTTGCAAGTGGTTTCGTGACATCCGCGAAATGAAGGTCTGCTCGATTAACACAATAAATTTGCGAGAAGCATAAATGACTAAAAAAAAAAACCTGTTACTAATTGTGCCTGCATAATGTTGTCTCCCGTTGCGTGAGACAAAAAACAGATACAGTGTTATGTAAAGGCATTCACTGATGTGTGCGCCCGTGGACAATATCCTACAGGAGAGGCTAATACCGGTATGGACTGTCGGCTGGCAAAATATATAGTACATTTTCGACCAGTATATGGCATAGCGATCACGACAATTCGGGTATTTACAGCTCACTATTCCATCAATGAAGCACCCAGCATGATAATAACAAGCAAAATAGAATGTTCTCATGCTAAATGGATGTGCAATTTGATTAGCAGCTACACTGGTCGCAAATACCATAAGCCCCATTTCTCCCGTCACAGCCAAAAAATGAGAGAAAAGCACTGCACACATCACCAGTCAATTCAGACTTGAAATCAAACAAGCCTCTGTATCCGGTCATTAACCCGATCAGCTGTGAAATTGCCAGGTAACGGCTGTTCTATTTACCTCCTAATATTTGTGACAGTTGCTATTATCATTATTTACTTGATAGAAATACAATTAGTTTGTCCCCGTAGCAGTTCATGATGTTTATGCTTGTACACAAGTATTATTGCAATAAAAAAACAACAGTATTGCAACTGATTAACTAGTTATTATAAAGTTTGTCCAATTCACGTAACAGCCCATTTTTACAACACATCGATTGAACATGTGTGTATTAAAATGTTTCAAACACGACCTTTACATTTCACTAGGGGTGACAGTCGATAAATATAGTACAGTAAGCATAAATGATATATTTTCTAAGTTTATGCGAAGCATATTTGCTTCAAACAAACTACAGAAAGCACAAAACTTAGCCAAGCAATACATGCGATTCATGACCTAATTTCGCCTGCACCCAGTAGCCGACAAATTTTCAGTAGTCGACTTATGGGCCACGACTTGGCTCAAGACTGATTTTTTGGGCTCATTTTCATGCCTCGACTTATGGGGCGGGTAGACTTATGGCTAGCTATATACGGTATACAGTTACGCGATAACTATAAGTAAGAGAAAAAATCAAGGAAAATATGATTTTGATCACTTCTCCCTAATTTCCTCTCGTCCAGAAATAATCATTAATGTCAACCGTTTCTGGGCAAAGTCCTGACCCACACAGTGTTTTGATGTGTTCTAATAACAATAATAAACAATAAAGACTGTTCTTTATCTCTTGTTTGTTTTTATTATTATTATTATTTGTTCATACATGGTATAATATCGCAATACGTATTGCAATATGGGTTTGTTGTATCGCAATATATCGCAATACGGGTTTGACCGTATCGTTGCACCTCTAGAATTGAATAGTTTTCGTACTTTATTGATTTTTTTTGTTTGAAATTTGCTGTTCCATTGAATGAAGGTGTTCCGAAACTAATTGATCGAGGCTACCCTTAAGGAATCTCTGGAAAGCCATGATTAACTCATCTCTGCTATGTTTTAATGTGATGTACCCCACCCACTAAAAAATTATGGCATGTTGAAGTAGACACGTCAAACAGTCACCTCCATTGTCATCGAGCTCAATGACCGCCACGATGTCCTCCTCGGCGATAGTGTCTGGCATCTCGTCCATGTCGTCCCCGACATCTTTTGTGTCAGACATTCTGGTGATTACAAAACTGATAGAAATATTACAAACGCTCCCGAAATTTCTTCACATGTTTGGGAAACCGGGCTTGATTATACTGGATTAAATGGAACATGTTTATTCGCCGAAACACGTGTAATATCGCGGTGTGGAAATCCGGAACGCAGTAAAATGAATAAAACCATGAATGCAACTAATGCAATATCTCATGGTAACATATGACACGCGCACAATTGTGGTTTTATGCTTCTACTGGAAATGGTATCCATATCTATCTTTCAATATCATTAGATAGAAACCGCATATGTGATTTTGTTTACAAGACAAAGTCAAGCAATCCATGATACTCTGTGGACATGACTAACAGAAACAAGTATGCATTGCATCTGCTGTTATTGCGCCTGTTCGGTTGTGTCACGGCCTGTGCTGTATTCACAGTCCATGACACAAGTACCTCTTACTAACAGCTGAAGTGAAGCTGTTTGTAAAAAGGACAAAACTAATACGAAAAATAGTCAAAATGTGCTAAAAGACCACCAGGGATCGAGAAAATTATAGCATCACTGAAGGACACACCTGGAGAATTTCTATAGCCGCCACGATGCACTTAACTTCGCTGATGTGAGTTTAAAAATATAAGACATAGTCAAGCGATCTGGGATAATTGGGGAACACGACTACCAGAACAAAGTATGCATTGCGTCTAGTGCACCTGTTGCTGTAGTCCAGGATACAAACACATCTGACACAGCACTGGGTTAATCAAAAGTAAATAAAAGTAAAACTTAACACAATTCGTACCAAAAATGGGCAAAATGTGTATAACTCTCGAAGTTACAGTAGTGCTCAATGACGACTGAGATTTCGATTAAAATTGGGAATAATATCACTGATGATTCTTAGCCTTGTTATTTTTTCTTAAAATGATCGTAAATGTACTAATACAGTTTCTATAATGCTTTGCTTTTGCCAGTATACTGGTATACTCTCAATACTGAGGCTTATCACCAGTGGATCATATTTTATTCATAAGTACATGTACATACAATAAAATACAATCGATGTTCCCGGTATTTAGCCGGTACCCATTTACAGCTGGGTGGACTGAAGCAGTATGGATAAAGTGTCTTGCTCAAGGACACAATGCACGCCTCCGGTGAGGCTCGAACCCACGACCGTAAGATCAGCAGTCCGACGCCTCAGACCGCTCGACCACGCTCTCCACTATGCATAGGCTATCAATGTACTATATATGAAAAGGAAATATCTAAATTGTATCACTGGTTCAAAATAAGAGTGAAGTGCGACAATGACACCATTTAATTATAATAGAGAAGTTGTAACACCGTGGTAGTTGCGGAAGTAGCTCTGCAACACTACAATATACTACGGTACCGTTTATAGCATACTAACATCATGGTAAAGCTATCAATTGGTAAATTTAGTTTCATATACTAACGTCACCCGTCATAGGTAGTGCCCATTTCATATTATTTAAGGCGATTTGATATGTTGAATAACATCTGCATTACGAATATGCATGATTTCGACGACATCAAGTCTGGTACCCAGGAGCAATACTCGTTCCGAAACCCATTAGACTGGGTAAAGTAACGAGTTAGTGGCGTCCATAACTTGAGTGTCTGGAAAAAATATAAATAATTGGAAATTTGTAATTCCTAGATGGTAAGTTTTTATCTGAATTGAATAGTGGTGCAACGATATACCGGTATACCGGTATATTGCGATGTGTCATCCTGACGATACGTATCGCGGTACGGTTTTCGCGTATCGCGATATTTACACAATATTCTCGGTCGCCATTTTGTGTTAAAATAATTGTGTAAAATTATTCAAAATCATTCGAAACTTAATTTTTAATATGACAGAAGTCAATATTTGTTAATAAACACGCCACAATTAGATGACTAATACATGTAGTGAGTAATTTTATGGCTGGGGGTATAAAAATATAAAAATATACCGAAAGTCTGATACAAAATGGTCAGGGAAAATCACGACTTGGTGCCATTTCTATTGCCAGATAGGTACGTTCTACTGGCGAGTACTGGAGTGGCGGTATTTTTCTTTTATGTTTCTAAAATAAATTATGTTAAATCATACCATGAGCTGCAGGCAGAATGAACAATCATTACTTCCTTCACAGAACTTTTGCAAGTGGTTTCGTGACATCCGCGAAATGAAGGTCTGCTCGATTAACACAATAAATTTGCGAGAAGCATAAATGACTAAAAACCTGTTACTAATTGTGCCTGCATAATGTTGTCTCCCGTTGCGTGAGACAAAAAACAGATACAGTGTTATGTAAAGGCATTCACTGATGTGTGCGCCCGTGGACAATATCCTACAGGAGAGGCTAATACCGGTATGGACTGTCGGCTGGCAAAATATATAGTACATTTTCGACCAGTATATGGCATAGCGATCACGACAATTCGGGTATTTACAGCTCAACTATTCCATCAATGAGCACCCCAGCATGATAATAACAAGCAAAATAGAATGTTCTCATGCTAAATGGATGTGCAATTTGATTAGCAGCTACACTGGTCGCAAATACCATAAGCCCCATTTCTCCCGTCACAGCCAAAAAATGAGAGAAAAGCACTGCACACATCACCAGTCAATTCAGACTTGAAATCAAACAAGCCTCTGTATCCGGTCATTAACCCGATCAGCTGTGAAATTGCCAGGTAACGGGCTCGGCTGTTCTATTTACCTCCTAATATTTGTGACCAGTTGCTATTATCATTATTTACTTGATAGAAATACAATTAGTTTGTCCCCGTAGCAGTTCATGATGTTTATGCTTGTACACAAGTATTATTGCAATAAAAAAACAACAGTATTGCAACTGATTAACTAGTTTATTATAAAGTTTGTCCAATTCACGTAACAGCCCATTTTTACAACACATCGATTGAACATGTGTATTAAAATGTTTCAAACACGACCTTTACATTTCACTAGGGGTGACAGTCGATAAATATAGTACAGTAACGATAAATGATATATTTTCTAAGTTTATGCGAAGCATATTTGCTTCAAACAAACTACAGAAAGCACAAAACTTAGCCAAGCAATACATGCGATTCATGACCTAATTTCGCCTGCACCCAGTAGCCGACAAATTTTCAGTAGTCGACTTATGGGCCACGACTTGGCTCAAGACTGATTTTTTGGGCTCATTTTCATGCCTCGACTTATGGGGCGGGTAGACTTATGGCTAGCTATATACGGTACAGTTACGCGATAACTATAAGTAAGAGAAAAAATCAAGGAAAATATGATTTTGATCACTTCTCCCTAATTTCCTCTCGTCCAGAAATAATCATTAATGTCAACCGTTTCTGGGCAAAGTCCTGACCCACACAGTGTTTTGATGTGTTCTAATAACAATAATAAACAATAAAGACTGTTCTTTATCTCTTGTTTGTTTTTATTATTATTTGTTCATACATGGTATAATATCGCAATACGTATTGCAATATGGGTTTGTTGTATCGCAATATATCGCAATACGGGTTTGACCGTATCGTTGCACCTCTAGAATTGAATAGTTTTCGTACTTTATTGATTTTTTTTGTTTGAAATTTGCTGTTCCATTGAATGAATGGTGTTTCCGAAACTAATTGATCGAGGCTACCCTTAAGGAATCTCTGGAAAGCCATGATTAACTCATCTCTGCTATGTTTTAATGTGATGTACCCCACCCACTAAAAAATTATGGCATGTTGAAGTAGACACGTCAAACAGTCACCTCCATTGTCATCGAGCTCAATGACCGCCACGATGTCCTCCTCGGCGATAGTGTCTGGCATCTCGTCCATGTCGTCCCCGACATCTTTTTGTGTCAGACATTCTGGTGATTACAAAACTGATAGAAATATTACAAACGCTCCCGAAATTTCTTCACATGTTTGGGAAACCGGGCTTGATTATACTGGATTAAATGGAACATGTTTATTCGCCGAAACACGTGTAATATCGCGGTGTGGAAATCCGGAACGCAGTAAAATGAATAAAACCATGAATGCAACTAATGCAATATCTCATGGTAACATATGACACGCGCACAATTGTGGTTTTATGCTTCTACTGGAAATGGTATCCATATCTATCTTTCAATATCATTAGATAGAAACCGCATATGTTGTGATTTTGTTTACAAGACAAAGTCAAGCAATCCATGATACTCTGTGGACATGACTAACAGAAACAAGTATGCATTGCATCTGCTGTTATTGCGCCTGTTCGGTTGTGTCACGGCCTGTGCTGTATTCACAGTCCATGACACAAGTACCTCTTACTAACAGCTGAAGTGAAGCTGTTTGTAAAAAAGGACAAAACTAATACGAAAAATAGTCAAAATGTGCTAAAAGACCACCAGGATCGAGAAAATAATAGCATCACTGGAAGGACACACCTGGAGAATTTCTATAGCCGCCACGATGCACTTAACTTCGCTGATGTGAGTTTAAAAATATAAGACATAGTCAAGCGATCTGGGATAATTGGGGAACACGACTACCAGAACAAAGTATGCATTGCGTCTAGTGCACCTGTTGCTGTAGTCCAGGATACAAACACATCTGACACAGCACTGGGTTAATCAAAAGTAAATGTAAAACTTAACACAATTCGTACCAAAAATGGGCAAAATGTGTATAACTCTCGAAGTTACAGTAGTGCTCAATGACGACTGAGATTTCGAAAATTGGGAATAATATCACTGATGATTCTTAGCCTTGTTATTTTTTCTTAAAATGATCGTAAATGTACTAATACAGTTTCTATAATGCTTTGCTTTTGCCAGTATACTGGTATACTCTCAATACTGAGGCTTATCACCAGTGGATCATATTTTATTCATAAGTACATGTACATACAATAAAAATACAATCGATGTTCCCGGTATTTAGCCGGTACCCATTTACAGCTGGGTGGACTGAAGCAGTATGGATAAAGTGTCTTGCTCAAGGACACAATGCACGCCTCCGGTGAGGCTCGAACCCACGACCGTAAGATCAGCAGTCCGACGCCTCAGACCGCTCGACCACGCTCTCCACTATGCATAGGCTATCAATGTACTATATATGAAAAGGAAATATCTAAATTGTATCACTGGTTCAAATAAGAGAAGTGCGACAATGACACCATTTAATTATAATAGAGAAGTTGTAACACCGTGGTAGTTGCGGGAAGTAGCTCTGCAACACTACAATATACTACGGTACCGTTTATAGCATACTAACATCATGGTAAAGCTATCAATTGGTAAATTTAGTTTCATATACTAACGTCACCCGTCATAGGTAGTGCCCATTTCATATTATTTAAGGCGATTTGATATGTTGAATAACATCTGCATTACGAATATGCATGATTTCGACGACATCAAGTCTGGTACCCAGGAGCAATACTCGTTCCGAAACCCATTAGACTGGGTAAAGTAACGAGTTAGTGGCGTCCATAACTTGAGTGTCTGGAAAAAATATAAATAATTGGAAATTTGTAATTCCTAGATGGTAAGTTTTTATCTGAATTGAATAGTGGTGCAACGATATACCGGTATAACCTTAAACCGGTATATTGCGATATGTCATCCTGACGATACGTATCGCGGTACGGTTTTCGCGTATCGCGATATTTACACCATATTCTCGGCGCCATTTTGTGTTAAAATAATTGTGTAAAATTATTCAAAATCATTCAAAACTTAATTTTTAATATGACAGAAGTCAATATTTGTTAATAAACACGCCACAATTAGATGACTAATACATGTAGTGAGTAATTTTATGGCTGGGGTATAAAAATAATATACAAAATGATCAGGGAAAATCACGACTTGGTGCCATTTCTATTGCCAGATAGGTACGTTCTACTGGCGAGTACTGCAGTGGCGGTATTTTTCTTTTATGTTTCTAAAATAAATTATGTTAAATCATACCATGAGTTGCAGGCAGAATGAACAATCACTACTTCCTTCACGGAACTTTTGCAAGTGGTTTTGCGACATCCGCGAAATGAAGGTCTGCTCGATTAACACAATAAATTTGCGAGAAGCATAAATGACTAAAAACCTGTTACTAATTGTGCCTGCATAATGTTGTCTCCCGTTGCGTGAGACAAAAAACAGATACAGTGTTATGTAAAGGCATTCACTGATGTGTGCGCCCGTGGACAATATCCTACAGGAGAGGCTAATACCGGTATGGACTGTCGGCTGGCAAAATATATAGTACATTTTCGACCAGTATATGGCATAGCGATCACGACAATTCGGGTATTTACAGCTCACTATTCCATCAATGAAGCACCCAGCATGATAATAACAAGCAAAATAGAATGTTCTCATGCTAAATGGATGTGCAATTTGATTAGCAGCTACATGGTCGCAAATACCATAAGCCCCATTCTTTCTCCCGTCACAGCCAAAAAATGAGAGAAAAGCACTGCACAACATCACCAGTCATCAATTCCGAACTTGAATCAAACAAGAAGGCCTCTGTATCCGGTCATTAACCCGATCAAGCTGTGAAATTGCCAGGTAACGGCTGTTTCTATTTACCTCCTAATATTTGTGACCAGTTGCTATTATCATTATTTACTTGATAGAAATACAATTAGTTTGTCCCCGTAGCAGTTCATGATGTTTATGCTTGTACACAAGTATATTTGCAATAAAAAAACAACAGTATTGCAACTGATTAACTAGTTTATTATAAAGTTTGTCCAATTCACGTAACAGCCCATTTTTACAACACATCGATTGAACATGTGTGTATTAAAATGTTTCAAACACGACCTTTACATTTCACTAGGGGTGACAGTCGATAAATATAGTACAGTAAGCATAAATGATATATTTTCTAAGTTTATGCGAAGCATATTTGCTTCAAACAAACTACAGAAAGCACAAAACTTAGCCAAGCAATACATGTGATTCATGACCTAATTTCGCCTGCACCCAGTAGCCGACAAATTTCCAGTAGTCGACTTATGGGCCACGACTTGGCTCAAGACTGATTTTTTGGGCTCATTTTCATGCCTCGACTTATGGGGCGGGTAGACTTATGGCTAGCTATATACGGTATACAGTTACGCGATAACTATAAGTAAGAGAAAAAATCAAGGAAAATATGATTTTGATCACTTCTCCCTAATTTCCTCTCGTCCAGAAATAATCATTAATGTCAACCGTTTCTGGGCAAAGTCCTGACACACACAGTGTTTTGATGTGTTCTAATAACAATAATAAACAATAAAGACTGTTCTTTATCTCTTGTTTGTTTTTATTATTATTTGTTCATACATGGTATAATATCGCAATACGTATTGCAATATGGGTTTGTTGTATCGCAATATATCGCAATACGGGTTTGACCATATCGTTGCACCTCTAGAATTGAATAGTTTTCGTACTTTATTGATTTATTTTGTTTGAAATTTGCTGTTCCATTGAATGAAGGTGTTCCGAAACTAATTGATCGAGGCTACCCTTAAGGAATCTCTGGAAAGCCATGATTAACTCATCTCTGCTATGTTTTAATGTGATGTACCCCACCCACTAAAAAATTATGGCATGTTGAAGTAGACACGTCAAACAGTACATCCATTGTCATCGAGCTCAATGACCGCCACGATGTCCTCCTCGGCGATAGTGTCTGGCATCTCGTCCATGTCGTCCCCGACGTCTTTTGTGTCAGACATTCTGGTGATTACAAAACTGATAGAAATATTACAAACGCTCCCGAAATTTCTTCACATGTTTGGGAAACCGGGCTTGATTATACTGGATTAAATGGAACATGTTTATTCGCCGAAACACGTGTAATATCGCGGTGTGGAAATCCGGAACGCAGTAAAATGAATAAAACCATGAATGCAACTAATGCAATATCTCATGGTAACATATGACACGCGCACAATTGTGGTTTTATGCTTCTACTGGAAATGGTATCCACCAATAATTAGTCTACAATGTGAAAAAAGGGGTGCGCAAGGGGTGCGCAATTAAGTATAGAAACACAGATTTGAAAATGTACATGGGATAATGTTTATAGAGTTGGATAAAGTGCTTCGTAACTTGAATATTAAAGGCTTCACATTTCTCTAGTGCAACAATTTCCTGGTGGCAGGGAGTTCCATTCACTAATCACTAATAGTCCGTGGGAAGAAAGCTTCATTTATGTAGTTATATTTTAATTAAAATATTGTTGCATGAAGTGATCTAGTAGGATTTCTCGTATGTTCAATATTCTCGTTCGTGTTCACTTTTAAACATTCTTGTAAGTCGAGCATCACACCTCCTTTCTCGTAAGGATTATATACACAATTAGAAACAATTTTTAGCCACCAACAAGAACAAATACTTGATTTGAGGCACTGATAGACGCCAACACCAATACCGCCAGTTGTGTGCTGACAAAGATTACACCAGTTCTCCTTCGTTCATAGGATGGTCGTGCAGTACGTGGAACCAACTTCCCACTGACACCTATCTGGCAGAGTCGCTCGACTCCTTTAATGCCCAAATTTTTGGAGTACACTTAAGTTGGAAAATCATATGTTGTGTTTGCCTTTTGTTTTATATTCTTTATCTATAGATACTGCTTTCATGTTCCTTGTGAGTATTATGAGCAGGTTTTTTTTTCTCATAAAAACATACATATACAATTTCAAATACAATCGAGGTTTCCTGTAATTACCGGTACCCATGACTTATTCCTGTTAATTGGAAGATTCGTGTTTGAAGCTGGATGCGCTCCTCTTCAGATAGTTGGCAGTATAAAAGGTAATGAGATGCGGACACTAGGGCATTTATTTGAGTCTGATGATCATATTTTGAATTTGTATTCGTTCGTTCAGTGATGAGTAACCGCGGGCCTGTCTACTGTCAGTCTTTGCCATCTCTTGTCGCTCTACTAACATGCACAGATGCTCAGCTGCACATAATCCCCGCGAGAGGGTGATACAGGATGAATAGAGACAGATAGAACATGATCTAAGTTGTACTATAGCTCTTTCTGCTGGAAATGATTCCTACACGAAGCTTCAATCCTCAAATGATTTATATATCTGGTCTAATTTCATATGATTTCCACCCTCTATCAATCTTCCACTGTTTTTTTCCACTTTGATTGGCTAGACCCATTGGCTGCTCCTTTGATGTCTGATAAGGTGGATCATAGACTGTTTCCTTCTGGGAGTGATTGGGCTTCATGTGCTCCTTATTTTGCTAAAAGCTATGTCGCAATGTCATTTTCATTGATTGTTGAATGTCCTGCTGTCAAGTACGTATATGTGTGCTGATGTACAAGTAACGTCTAACGTCATGGAATGTCTCTTTACACTGGTCGTGTTCCCACATAATAATAATAATGTTAAGAGACCGATTTGGTGGCAGTTGTGCATCTTTTTATTTGGTTTTAGTAAACAGGTTCCGATGGATAAACTCAGCCGTTTACAAGGCGAACTCCATTGTATTGAACGCTGTCAATTCACGAATTCAGGAAAGCCACGGCGATCATAATTTTTAATCACTATTTAACAGTTTAATGCTATACTGTGGGCGATACTCAACGCTGTCTCGTTTGTATTCTGGTATGATATTCAGGACATGTAATTTATTTTTTATTTCCATTCGATTGTTGCTTCCATGATGGTAATTTGTGTACAAACTTATAAATCTAGTTAACACGCACCCACTCCAGTTCGTACGATTCAGTTTCTGTCAATTGTGGTTTCGTCTATTTAAAGTTAGATTAATAATGAAACATAGCATAGTTGAAAATGTTGTCGGTATACATTTTATATAATAGTTTTTTAGGTCAATCTGACGAAGCTCATGTGAGCTATTGTTACCGCAATGTGTCCGTCGTCCTCCTCCGTCTTCCGTGAACATTTTCAAACGTCTTCTCCTCGGTAACCATTGGGCCTATAGTCACCAAACTTCATGGCATGGTCCTTAGGTAGGGGAATTACAAAATTGTTAAAATGATGTCATTACGTAATCCAAGATGGCCGCTGTCTAAAAATAGCACAAATTCTTCAAAAATCTTCTTCTCAAGAACCGCCAACCGGATTTCGACAAAACTTGGTAGGAATGATCGATGTACAATGCTCTTTCAAAGTTGTTAAAATGGTGACCCCGGGGTCAAAAATGGGCGTGGCCCGTGGGGTCAAATTTTATTTTTGACCGAATATGGTCATGTTATATATAAAATCGAAGGTATGAACGAGGTGATCACTCTGGTGCATTATTTTTGTCGAAATCGGATGGTTACGTCATCCAAGATGGCCGACGAAAGGTCAAAAGGTCTTTCTTTTATTAGAGATTTCAAAATTCTTCTTCACATGAACCGCTTGGCCCATGATAGCCAAACTTAAAAGTTATGGTCCATGGGTGAAACCTTTTCAGATTTGTTAAAATGGAGGCCATCGCTAATCAAAGATGGCCGCCGTCTAAAAATATCATAAATTCCTAAAAAAATCTTCTCATGAACCGCTAGCCGGATTTCAACGAAACTTGGTAGGAATGATCGATGTACAATGCTCTTTCAAAGTTGTTAAAATGGTGACCCCGGGGTCAAAAATGGGTGTGGCCTGTGGGGTCAAATTGGGGTCAAATTTTATTTTTGACCGAATATGGTCTATATCAAATCGAAGGTATCAAAGAGGCGATCGCTCTGGTACATTTTTTGTCGAAATTGGATGGTCATGTCTCAAGATGGCCGCCATAAGGTCAAAAGGTCATTCTTTTATTAGAGTTCAAAATTCTTCTTCACACGAACCGCTTGGCCCATGGTGGCCAAACTTCACAGTTATGGTCCATGGGTGAAGCCTTTTCAGATTTGTTAAAACTAAGGTCGTCACTAATCCAAGGTGGCCGCCGTCTAAAAATAGCACAAGTTCTTAAAAAATCTCCTTCTCATGAACCGCCAGCCGGATTTCGACATAACTTGGTAGGAATGATCAATGTAGAATGCTCTTTCAAAGGTGTTAAATGGTGACCCTGGGGTTCAAAAATGGGCGTAGCCCGTGGGATCAATTTTTATTTTTGACTGAATATGCTCATGTCATATATCAAATTGAAGGTATCAATGAGGCGATTGCTCTGGTGCAATATTTGTCGGAATTGGATGATTATGTCATCCATGATGGCCGCCAAAAGGTCAATTTATTCAAGATTTTTAACGTCTTTTTCTCAGGAACCACATGGCCGATGCTGGCCAAACTTCATAGTAAGTTAAGATCCTTGGGTGAAGCATTTTCAGATTTGGTAAAATGAGAGTCATCGCTTAATAGATGACCGCCATCTAAAAATAGCACAATTTTTTTAAAACACATTTGAACTCAATGTCACATTCTCCTCTTGTGTTCATGGAGTCAGGTGAGCGAATTAGGGCCATCATGGCCCTCTTGTTTACTGTCAGCACTGTTGCACTCCTTTCTGAAATTTGTGTATTTTGCATTGTGTTAGCTGCAAGTTTTCCCATTTATAGGCAACTGGGCCCAGTTGTTCAAAACACCAGTTAGCTTTAACGGACTGTTAAATCCTTAACGGACTGTTAAATCCTTAACTGAATGGTTAAACTCTTTGTTAAAACAGAGATTTTAACCATTCAGTTAAGGATTTAACAGTCCGTTAAGCTAACGGATGTTTTGAACAACCGGGCCCAGGTTGCCTATATGGCTACACCACGACAAACAAAGTAAAAATGTTGCATAATAACATTTACACGTCGCACACTAAAATATAGAAAAAACCTAAAGGTGTTGATGTTCATACTTCCCTATATAGCTATTGAGAGACAATTCTACAATATGACACAAAAATATTACCATTAACTTAACTAATAAAGTGTGTATTAGCAAAATTCTTAGGTTACTCTCTACAAAGTAGAAATTAAAGAAAGAACGTTGCAAACGTACATTTGGAAAGACTACTCAGTCATAACACTTATGTAATGCTAGCTTAGATAATCTCAGCTCTACAGATTCTTTTACTATTTCATCTGTCTTTTATATTTTCTGTATCCGTGAGAGCTGAGATCCTTATAGTGTACAATTTAGTCACAATAACAGCCCAATCTGTCACATGAAAGTATACATATTTTGACATTGGTTATCCTTTTATTCCCATTTTTGTAAACAGACTGTAAAATCATCCTGTCAAAGTATTGGCCTATGAATGTTTATAACATTACTGTGAAGTGTTCAACTTCTCACTCGTCAGACTGTGTAGCAAAACGCCAGGACAGATTGGGCTGTTATTGTGACTAAATTTTACACTATACGGGTCTCAGCTCTCACGGATACAGAATATAAAAGACAGATGAAATAGTAAAAGACATCCGTAGAGCTGAGAATATCTAAGCTAATGTAATGCAGTGTAATGAAATGTAATTAGAGTTATGTACTCAGAACTAGCAAATTCTGTTTCAGAGCTCCAGATAAGCTGCGTATTTGCGTAAATACCCAATTAAAATTGCCGAAAAACCCAATTGAAATCCGACGTAGCGAGTATCAAAAAGCAATAACAATTTTGTGGTACCTTTATCATGCTGCAGAAAACAATAAACAGACCATAAATATAGCATATTTTTCTTATTTTCCATGAAAACACATCTTGGTATTTCATTAGAATTGCCAAGATATGTTTTCATTTCGAAGCAAACTAATTCACTAATTGCTGTCTGTTGATGTGTACACAGTAGTGTGATTTTATTTTACCCAATTAATATTTTGAAATACCCAATTGCTTCCGAAATGATGGAGTGAAAATAATCATTTACTAATTCCTTATCTGGAGCCCTGGTGTTTGATGATAGTGTTGCTGCTAGCTGCACGTTTTCCGCTTTATACTATAGGTAAATATTGCAATAATCTGCAGGGCATTCACGTTCACGTGAATTTCACGTGAATGGTGAGGGGGCATATAGTGTTAGCAGCATCTGTACGCTCCGTATGTCCGTTTCCTTACACAGATCTGCTTGATATTTCACATACACATTGCTCTGCCCTGCGACAAATCCACGATCATCCCGCCCCTGCTAAGCCCAGGGTCAAGGTCACATACTTGGTGAATTCAAAACCATAATGCTCGGGTAAATGTCTTATAATGTCTCCTTGATTAGATCTGCTTGATTTTTACACACCCATTGCTCTGATGATCTGCTCTCACGCTGTGACAAATCCACTCTTCTCTGGCCCCCTGTTTTCAAATTTGCCTCGTTTTCTTTGGCTGCCAGCAGGCACACATTTCTAGTTTTACAATCAAAGCAGTAGGCGGGGCATCCATGTTCTATGAACTCATTTTCTAATTTAAATTTTATTTATTTCTCATAGAAAATATATCTTGTTAAAATATCTTGTTAAAATATATGTTGTTACCACTCATTTGAACCGTCTCAACGAGATGTTTGAAATGAGTGGTAACAACATATCTTTGTGAGAAATAAGACAAATAATTTTTTCCATGAGAAAAATGTGTATTCTCACCATGAGATGGGTTAAGCCCGCTCTCGCCTCTCGCAAGACATTTGCCCTATTTTTATGATTAATTACCTCTTACACTGTAATTACCTCCTGATTAGAGTGATAAGTTAGACGATTACCTGTTTATTACCTGTGCAGGGTCAACTAGCATTGAACTGGTGCTAATTGGCTCTGGTTATTGATTTGTGGTTGCCACAACTGTTGCCATGGTTACAAAATTATTAGACATTGAATATTTTCATTCGACAATCTGTTCTCTCTGGAGTTATCGTTTCGGTATGAAAGTGTTTTTGTTTGTTTTATTGTAATTATTTGCATGAGCCTTCAGTTAACAAATAGAACATTTTAACCATTGAAGGCCAAGAAACGAAATTGTTTATTCACATTTGTCTAATTCTGTGACAAAACATGTTTTGGCAGCACATGAGAATCATCTTCAGTGGAGATGATGTTCATGCTCTGTGAAAACTTGATTTTATAAGGCAAATTTTATAAACAGCGGACAATGTTTAGTTTAGTGTTAACCCTTTCAACACCACATACCTGTATGTGGTATTGGCAAAAAGTGTAGATCCAGACGAGCCTGCTCGTGACGAGCCGTCTCCTCAGGATCTGCACTTTTTGCAAGTAATTTTCATATTTTTTAGAACAAGAACACCCCCTTTTCATAAATGGACTAGTCTTAAAACCATTTTGTGACGATGGGGTTGTTGCAAAATTAACATGTCAAAATCCATTCCAGTTACTTAGGGTAAAATGGTTAAAGGTAATGTATCCGTCGCGAGAAAACCTGTATTCGGGAAATTGTTGGTCAATATGACATTTTGTTACTATGACAATGGTATTTGTATGATGAATTGAATGATTTTTATTTGTTCATGATATCTGCAATATGCATTAAGATGTTATGGTTTATACAACACCACTATGCAGGTCATTTGAGCAAAAGAGACGTCACTTAAAAGCGAAGTCAAGCAATGTAAAATGACGTTACAGTGTCTACCGTTACACATAGAGTATACGCCAACATTTACAACAGTTTGCAAGTTGACATAATCAAACTAGAAGCATGTTTGGCATTGAATAATGACTGTAAAGACGGATGAGATTGAGTCTGTTGGTAACACATGAATGGGCAAAATGAAAAAGTAAAACCGGCAAGTTCATGTATCAGCAAGTATGAACGTGCGCGGGTATGCGAATTAGGTATGCTGATTTCTTCCCAACATATGTTACCTTGAAATATAATCCCACAGTTCTTGTTTTTCCGAGTGTCACTAACGGTCCATGATATAGAGAATAGTAGGTTAGTGCCGTGAATGGGAATTTATCTGGCGTAGGTTTAAGGTGCGTGAATGGGAAAAAATATCTGGCAAGGCTTTCGGAATTTATTTCATTTCTCATCAGAAGTATATGTAGTGACCACCATTTTGAACCGTCTCGCCGAGACGGTTCAAAATGAGTGGTCACAACATATACTTTGGTTCAGAAATAAGGATCATAGATAGAGAATAGTGGGTTAGTGCCGTGAATGGAAAAAATATCTGGCAAGGCTCAGGAATTTCTTTATTTCTCATCAGAAGTATGTAGTGACCACCATTTTGAACCGTCTCGCCGAGACGGTTCAAATGAGTGGACAACACATATTTGGTTCAGAAATAAGGAAAATAGTAGAGAATAGTAGGTTAGTGCCGTGAATGGGAAAAAATATCTGGCAAGGCTCAGGAAACGGGATGGGCGAGGCTCTGCCGACCACATCCCGTTTCCGTGCCGCGCCAGATATTTTTTCCCATTCACGGCACTAACCTACTATTCTATTTATCCCGTGAACACCTACAAATGGCTGTAAAATGCAAAAATAGTATTGACTGGATATCAAAAATGTTTCACGGCACCATGTTTCACGGCACATACGCACTGTGTTGACGGACGGGATAAACTAATGTCCCCAACATATGTTGCCTTGAAATATCATCCCACCGTATCTATGTCTGTCGGTAATCGAGAAAGGATGGACTACTGTCTGTTTCACAAAAGCTGCCCAAATTCTACGGCCATATAAACCAAATTTCACGAAATTAAAAGAAGGCTCATTCTTAAATTTTCCTTTAATTTAATATTATCAAAAAAGATATTGTTTTTGAATTGTTTATATAGCCATAAAATTTGGGCAGCTTTCGTGAAACAAACAGTAGTGACTGAATGGCGGACATCGTATGTTCTGATCATACGGCACGTATGCACAGATGAGACTGATCTGTGGCTATACTAGTCGTAACATCCATGGCTTTGGGGTTTTTTTTGCACGAAATATTTTTTTCTTAAAATCGGTAAAGTTTGCGCTAAATTTTAATTGTATACATTATATTAGAAAGAAAGAATCGAGTTAACCAGATCTGAAACCGGGCAGCATCTCGGGCTGCCGACCATTGTAAGTAAATAAAAAATGTAGCTTGCACAGAGTTTTCACCTGTAAATGGTGGTCGATAACAGTTAATGCCCGATTATAGATATATTTGGGAATGTATCTTACACTGAACTAAGGTTCAAATACAATTTAAACAAATTTATAACACTCACATTGGTAACATGCATTACAATAATAAAAACACCGAGGTGCGTTATTCGTTACATAACTTTAACACCACGGAACAAACCTAACATGGCGGTCTGACAAACGTCGATAATTGGAAATCTCGGCTGAAATTACGTTAGTTAAGTTCACAACGTCATATCTTGTGACGTCGTCAGATTCCCGAAGACAGGTTTTCTCACGAAGCGGCTCATATACTATCATATACTTTGATAAACAGGTGAGATAATTTGATAATGAATTTTCCAGAAACACATTTTGTTTCTTACGACTAAAATGTTCGTAAGTGCAAAATTATGATAGTCTGTAAATTTCTCATTAACATTGTTTTCTTGTAAATAATTATTGGATTTACATTTATTGAGCATAGGCTGCATATGCAGCCTATGCTCAATAAATGTAAATCCATAAATCGAAATTTACAGACGATCTTAAATTTGCACTTACGAACATTTTAGTCGTAAGAAGTTTAGTGAAACGGGCCCCTGGTCTGTAGTGTTGAAATGGTTAAATAAATTAAACTAGAAAAAGTCGATGGCGCGCCATCGCAATATACCCACTTTCCCCAAATGCTAAGTCCGAAAGGGGGAGATAATCCATGATGGAGGGTCGGATGAAAAATCCGAATTCACTTTGCGCATCTGCACATGATAACGAAGCTACATACCAAAAATCAGGCGCGTAGGTAATGAAGGTGAAAAAGTTTTTTCAAGTTACAAGAAACGTGACGCACGTATGGACATACGGACGGACGGACACTCGTGACGAAAACAATATACCCATTTTTTCCCAAATAAGTGGGTATAATTACATAATTATGTAGTAGTGGGTGGTAGGAGCATGTTATGGTAATTTAACGATCATGGTTCATCCTTACCGGAATCCCGACTGGAGAACTGGTTTGGCCCTCACATACGTCTTAGGCATTTTGTATGTGACAATTGAATCTGGTTATACCCCTTATGTTAATAATACGATATTCGTAATCCGATTTTAGGGGAAGGGGCCAAGTGACTTGGTGTGGTATGGACTTGGCACCAGGTCATGTTATTCTAATTTCAGGGCTGAATATATTTGTTCTTGATATAAATATTCCGTTCTGATTTTGTGATTTTCCCCCCAATGCAGCAGGTTAAAATGGGATCGAACCCGTTTGCCCGACCTTACATGACCTTAGTTGTTGATAGGCCGTTAAACACCAATAAACAAACAAACAAAATTATGTAGTAACCATTAATTGCAGAAAAACTAGCGGTCACAACTCTCGTTATTTTTAAGTATTATAAACTATTTTCTTCCAATACCAATCCTACGGATTTTATTATAATAGAAATGTTGATGTTAATTAAAATTGTACAAAATTATGGCATCATTACTCAATTTTAATAATATTGTACACAATTTAATTTGCCTGTTATGCAAACTTGAATAATGATTATTGATCGACAACATGACTGCATATATATGAGTATAATTTTAATTAATTGATTATTTTATTGACATACCATTTATAACTGTGGCAGCGACTTGAGAAATGGTGCTTATGGGATAATGGGATTTGTGACCAGTGTAGCCCCTGATCAAATAGCACACTGATGTACCTTGAAACATATCTGTATTTCTTTTCAGAAGCATTCATGGAATGTCGAACAGTGCAGATCCTGATCAGACTGTGCGGATGCACAGGCTGATCTGGATCTACACTGGTAGCAAAACACATAAGCACCATTTCTCCAGTCACAGCCAAATATTACATTCTTGACTTGGGAAAGGCATTTCATTGTCAATTTATTGATTGTATTACAAACCGGATAGTTGGTATGTAGCTTTCTTACCGATGTGTTTTGTGTAAAGTGCAGTTTGATTTTGTTATTTCTGGCTCATGGAGTTATAAAAATCGTGTGGTATCTTTATCATGCAGCAGAAAACATTAAACAGACCACAAATATAGCATATTTTTATTATTTTCCATGAAAACACATCTTGGTATTTCGTTAGAATTGTCTCCAAGGAGACAATTCTAATGAAATGCCAAGACATGTTTTATGATATCATAAGTCATATCAGAATAGCTATGTGAGTTTGTACCTAAGAAGATGCAGGGCTCCATATAAGGAATTCGTAATTGAGTATTGTCACTCCATCATTTCTGAAGCAATTGGGTATTTCAAAATTTTAATTCAATGGGTAAAATAAAATCACACAGCTGTTTACACATCACAGTTAGCACTTATTGAACAGTAGTGTGATTTTATTTTACCCAATTGCTTCAGATATGATGCAGTGAAAATACTCGATTACTAATTCCTCGATTACTAAAACTATTTAATTCCTTATGATGTGTTTCAGTAACGAGAAATATATTCAGGATGACCAAGTACCGTCCAGTCGTGGTCAGCGGACCGTCCGGCAGCGGCAAAAGTACGCTAGTACAGAAGTTGTTTGCGGACTTTCCCGGATGTTTTGAGTTCAGTGTTTCACGTAAGTCGATTTACTTTCTTACCAGTCTGGGGCCCATTTCACTAAACTTCTTGCGATGAAAATGTTTGTAAGGCATGAGAATCTTCAGCTGATCAGCTGATTTGAGATGTTTTTGTCATAATTTGCATTTTCAAACTGATTCAGAATCAATCTAGTATGCACAAATTTGATACATTTAACCCTTTCAACACCACAGACCTCTATAGAGACAATGTTTGCAAACAGTGCAGATCCAGATGAGCCGGCTCGTAACGAGCCGTCTCATCAGGATCTCCACTGTTTGTTAATAATTTTAAACGTCGTACAGATTACCCTTTTAGAAGAATGGGATAATTTGAATGAACAAAATTAATGAAATAGCGTGAAACATTGGCATGGAACATCCTATTAAGTTACTTGGTGTTGAAAGGGTTAATAGCGGGGTGAGAGGGTTTTTAGTGGATTTTCAGATGTTTTTTGCATTGAGACGATTCTAAAGCACTCCCAACTTGTCATTTTTGATGGAGAAATAAGAAATTTACCTCCAAATTACGCACCTTAACTGAAGCTCTGTTTTTATATTTATGTTGAATTTTAAGGTATATTAAAAATTTAAATTGACAGCCGCGCAAAAAACCTACACACCACAGCCCACCACACCCTGCCTGCCCCGCCGTCTGACTGAAAGAATATTCAATTATATGGGCAGTGTCCTCACATGAATTGACCGTGACCATTTGTAAATTGCAGATACGACGAGGAAACCTAGAGAAGGGGAGGTGGAAGGCAAAGGTCGGTAACTCAAGGTCATAGGATATTAGGTCATAGGGTGAAGGTAACAGGATATAAGGTTATAGGGTGAAGGTAACAGGATATAAGGTTATAGGGTGAAGGTAACAGGATATAAGGTCATAGGATGAACGTCACAAGATATAAGGTCATAGGGTGAAGGTAACATGATATAAGGTCATAGGGTGACATGTGTGTCACGATCTCACAACAATGGACTTATCTGTGGCTGTGGCTGGCGAAATAGACGATCTTACATCAGTTAAGATGCGTAATTTGATAAACTTTAGGGAGAATTTTGTTATTTCTTCACCAAAAATGGCAAGTTGGGAGTGCTTTAGAATCGTCTCATTGAGACGATTCTAAAGAACTCCCAACTTGTAATTTTTGGTGAAGAACCAAGAAAAATACCTTCAATATTTGGTCATATTACGCATCTTACATGACTGAAGACTAAGATAGCTGAACTAATGATATCTGACCGGAAATTGTTTGTTTTCATCGTAATAACATATCGCTTTCATTTACATCGTATAGCTATGTATTTCATGGCAGGGATTCGCAATTGGCGATAAAAAAATAAACAATTGGCGATAAAAAATTACAATTTTCGAAAAAAAATCCAATTTTTTTTTTCTTCAAAAATTGTAATTTTCTGTCGCCAATTGTTTTATTTTTTTTGAAGTGGCGATTTTTTTATTTTCCCCAGCCGGATCCCTGCATGGGTATGTATAAAATTAAATCAGTGTTTTTTTGTTTCATTGTTCAGATTATTTCTACGTCGAGATGTCAGAGTTTGACAATATGGTGAAGGAGGGGAAATTCCTGGAGCATGCCCAGTTCTCGGCAAATAACTACGGAACCAGGTTGGTGGCTGTAAATTAGAAATGTTTGAGCATTTAGTTGATTGTAATACTCAAAATCATGTTCTGTGACTAATGAAATAGTAGCCTGATAACGATATAGAAGCATGACGAGTGTTTCATTGATGGAATGGCGACCAGTGCAGATCCTGATCAGACTGCAGATGCGTGGGTGGCAGGTGGGAGTACGCGATGGGTAATTTAACGATCGGGGTTCATCCTTACCGGAATTCCGACTGGAGACCTGGTTTGGCCCTCACATGCGTCTTTGGCATTTTGTATGTGACAGTTGAATATACCCCTTATGGGAGTATTACGATTATTCGTAATCCTATTTTAGTGGAAGGGGCCAAGTGACTTTGGTGTGGTATGGACCTTGCACCAGGTCAGGTTATTCTAATTTCAGGGCGGAATATATTTATTTTCGATGTAAATATTCTGTTCTGATTTTGGGATTTTCCACCCCAATGCAGCAGGCTAAAACGGGATTTAACCCGTTTGCCCGGCCTTACATGACCTTAGCTGTTGATAGGCCGTTAAATACCAATAAACGAACAAACAAAACTGTGCGGATGCAGTCTGATCTGGATCTACACTGGTCGCAAAACCTGTAAGCCCCATTTCTCCAGTCTCGGCCACATATGAGCTGGAGTGATATATTGATTGATAATTCCAGCATAAAAATATTTACACAATTCCCTAACATTTGATTGGCCCGTAGCAAGTCTCTGTCCAAAATTTATATCCCAATAAACTCCCACACCGAACTACTTTCTGTAACCGTGAGGCGCAGTTAAAATAATTATTAAGAAAACGGAAGATAAACACATTTTCTTGATGAATTTATTTCAAATGCTGGAATTATAAGGAATGAATGGCCTTTTTGTGGAATTTATCGGGGATATAAACTTGGAAAGTCACTTGAATACTGGACGAGGCCTTCCGGCCTCGTCCAGTATTCCCGCGACTTTTCCAAGTTTATACCCCGATAAATTCCAAAAAAAGGCCATTCATTCCTATAATGTCAATCAACAACAAGGTCATATGTATTTAAAAAAAAACCCGCCCTCACTCGTCACATTCCACAAACCCCGTCCCGTGTCTGAGAACCAAAGTATTTTTTATGGCCCTAGTTTACTGATTTCATAAAAAAACATTTGTGGCTATGACTCCATTCAGATGGAAACCAATCCACGATAAATAAATCATAAATAGTGTGAATTTTTTATGGCATAACAGGGATTCCGCTAGTGATCGGCACTTTCGCAATTGGCGATAAAGATAAACAGTTGGCGATAAAAAATTACAATTTTTTTTTTAATTTTTGATTTTTGTTTTTTGATTTTTTTTTATTGATTTTTTTTTGGAGTGGCGATTTTTTTATTTTCCCCAGCAGAATCCCTGCATAATATATAGTATTAAATAGTCACAAATGTAAGATCTTGTTTCTTGGTTTCCAGCTTAATGGCTGTGGAACAGGTGCAGGCGACCGGGAGGATTTGTGTTTTGGACGTCGAAGTGAACGGAGTGCAGAGCATAAAACAAACGGCCCTGAATGCCAGATACCTGTTTGTACAGCCGCCCAGTATGGAGGTGTTGGTAAGACAAGGATTGTTTTTGTTTATTCTGAGAATATAAGTTACTCTTTGTCACATGGGCAGTTGTTTGGGAGTATTGGAAGGGTACATTTAACTGTGGGTTTCAGGGCTCCAGATATAGAGAATAGTAGGTTAGTGCTGTGAATGGGAAAAAATATCCGGCAAGGCTCAAGAATTTCTTTGTTTCTCATCAGAAGTATATGTTGTGACCACTCATTTGAACCGTCTCGCCGAGACGGTTCAAATGATTGGTCACAACATATACTTTGGTTGAGAAATAAGGAAAATAGATAGAGAATAGTAGGTTAGTGCCGTGAATGGGAAAAAATATCTGGCAAGGCTCAAGAATTTCTTTATTTCTCATCAGAAGTATATGTTGTGACCACTCATTTTGAACCGTCTCGCCGAGACGGTTTAAATGAGTGGTCACAACATACTTTGGTTAGAAATAAGGAAAATAGATAGAGAATATAGGTTAGTGCCGTGAATGGGAAAAAATATCCGGCAAGGCTCAAGAATTTCTTTATTTCTCATCAGAAGTATATGTTGTGACCACTCATTTGAACCGTCTCGCCGAGATGGTTCAAATGAGTGGTCACAACATATACTTTGGTTGAGAAATAAGGAAAATAGATAGAGAATAGTAGGTTAGTGCTGTGAATGGGAAAAAATATCTGGCAAGGCTCAGGAAACGGGATGGGCGAGGCTCTTTGTCACATGGGCAGTTGTTGGGAGTATTGGAAGAGTAAATTTAACCGTGGATTTCATCCTTAACGGAATCTTGATATATTTGGTTTGACCCACAGGTACACCTTTGGCTTCTTTGAGAGTTGAATCTGGTTATACCCTGGTCCCATTATAAAAGTAGTAAGATTAGTAATTATAAGTAGTATATTAGGTAATGGGGCTAAGTGACTCTGGTGTGGTGAGGACCAGTAGCCGATTTCACCAACATTGCAAAGTATACTTTTCTAGCAAAGTATACTTTGAGGGACTAATCATTTATTTTTCCTGAAATGCATTATTTCATATAGAACTAACGAATGCATATATTTGATGATTAAAAGAATGCCTAATTATTATGTGATAATGTAATAAATTCAGTATAATAAAAATTAATAAATTTATCTTTAAATTGAAAATTTCTCCCTCAAAGTATGCTTTGCTAGATAAGTATACTTTGCAATGTTGGTGAAATAGGCTGCTGGTTATTCTAATTTCAGGGCTGAATATATATTCAGTCCTGATTTTGGGATTTCTTAACCCACCCACCCCCCCCCCCCCCCCCCCCCCATCATAGGTGAAATATGGGATTTGACCCAATTATCCCTTCTTAAGTGACCTTAGCTGTTTGTTGACAGGCTATTACACACCATTAAATAAATAGATAAATACCGTAATAAGCCTATATATTCGGACACAATTTGCTTTGGGAAACCCCTATTAAATAGGCGTTTCCCAAAGCAAATTGTATCCAAATACATTGTTATTGTGATTAACCCAGTACTGTCATACTATCCTTAAACATTGGCACAATCTGTGTTATGGGGATACCATATATGTTATGTGTTTACCCATAGTTAATGGGTTATTTAGGGTTATTACGGTACTCTATCACGGAAGTAGGAATGGACTGAACAATTATTTTCATAGTACATGTATTTCCATCCGTCTGGTTTCTCTGATGAAACCGAGGTGCCGACGTCTCTATATTACATTAGCTGATGCTGGGAAGTTATACCATTCACTTGTGGGTGGTGGTCGGGCGAACGAGACGGCGTAAATTAACGGTAGTGGTTCCTCCTTATAGGAATCACTATTTGCCTGGTTTGGCCCTCTGGTACGTTTTTATGGCTGAATATATAGTTTTGTTATTGTAAATATTCAGTTCTGATTTTGGGATTTTCCCCCCATTTGTACATGTACTTGAAAATGTACATGTACTTGTACAGGTAATATATGGGATTTAGTACTAAACCCATTGACCCGGCCTTAAATGACCTTAGCTGTTGATAGGCCGTTAAACCCCAACAAACAAACAAAGAAATATACCATTCACTTACCTTGTTTTGGAAAACCAAAATCATACAATTAATCTCTGAATAATTGTCTGATTATTTATGTTTTTTACAATATATGTCCATTACCAGAAGGAGAGGTTACAACGTAGAGGCACAGAGACCGAGGATAGTTTAAAACGAAGGCTCGATTCAGCGCAGGAGGCGTTTGATTATGGTGAGTTGTCGTGTGCATAATTTGAATAAACGTTAATTAGGGCCGAGATAGGTTTCGCCCTGTCTGTCCATCCGTCTGTCTGTCCAGGCAACCAAACAGGAGGAAGGGCCAATGGGAGGAGCCTGACACAAAAGAATCCTTTGATTTATTTTGTGTGGCCCCTTATTCTATTCATAACAAGGGGCCATTTCTATTGTTCTAGAACAATGGAAATGGCCCCTTCCTCCATATCGTTGGAACGTCCGTCCGTCCGTCTGTTTATATTTTTGAGTTATTCAAATCACCTATAGGGGCCCTACGTGTGTCGACAGACCACAATTTGTAGTTGGATTTTAATATTATAATGGTAGCCCATCTTAATGGTGAATCCATCCTTATCGGGATTCAAAGCTAAATTTGCGAGGTTGATTATAGTGAATGGCCTGCATAATGTGCGTATTTCTATGTCGTTAAACTTTCACTGTATGTCGCTATTATCAGAGAGGATAGCTATGTGTCAGAGCTCCAGTTAAGGTGTGTACTTTGATCAACTTTGGGGAGAATTTCATTATTTCCTCGCCAAAATTGGCAAGTTGGGAGTGCTTTAGAATCGTCTCGATGAGACGATTCTAAAGCATTCCCAACTTGCCACTTTTCGTGAAGAAATAAGAAAAATACCCGGAAATGTTGGTCCAATTACGCACCTTAACTGGAGCTCTGAGTATGTGTATCTTAATGATGAATCCTAACCCTTTCACCCTAAGTAACTGGAATGGATTTTGATATGTTAATTTTGCAGCCAATCCAATTGTCACAAACTGATTTCCAGACCATTCCATTTATGAAAAGGGGTTATTTTTTGCTCTAAAAAATATGAAAATTGCTTTCAAAAAGTGCAGAGAGCCTGATGAGACGGCTCGTTACGATCTGCACTGTTTGCATAAACCGCTAAAGCGGGCTTTCGGATTCAAAGGGTTAATGAAGAATCCTTATTGAGATGCAAACTTAACGATGAAATTTCTTTTTTGACTTCCAGTCATTTTAATACAGCTGTATTTCCATCTGTTTGTGAGCCGAGACAAAGTAAAGCCAGTGGCCCGTTTACCTTGGACATAAAATGCCAATCAATCAATCAATCAACCAATCAGTCAACCAATCTATTTGCAGCCGGGCAGAAAGGGTCCTATGACCATATCATTGTGAATGAAGATCTCGATGTAGCGTATGAAAAATTGAAAGGAATTTTACTAGAGGTAAGTAATGAGACGACGAGTAATAATTTTTATTGGAAATTTTTTGTTCAAATCTGCAAATTATTTTATAAATGGTGTTGAAAGTTTGCAATGTCAATTCAATTCAATACGAACTGTGTCTATAAATTTGAGAATCATTTTCAGGAAAGGACATCTATGTGTATATGACATTTGTCTCAACATATATGTTGTGACCACTCATTGGAACCGTCTCAATGAGACCTTTGGCACATGCTCTGTAGCCAATTTCATCAACATTGCAAAGTATACTTATCTAGCAAAGTATACTTTGAGGGAGTAATCATTTATTTTTCCCGAAATGCATTATTTCATATAGAACTAACGACTGCATATATTTGATGATTAAAAGTATGCAGAATTATTATACTGAATTTATTACATTATCACAGCCAAAATGGCTGTGATAATGTGATAAATTCAGTATAATAAAAATTAATAAATTTATCATTAAATTGAAAATTTCTCCCTCAAAGTATTTGCTAGATAAGTGTACTTTGCAATGAAATAGGCTACTGATCAGTGTCGCCACTATTTGTAATTCAGGCAGTGAAACGCCCATCCCATTGACACATTGATTTCAGATTCTAATAAACAGTGTCGATCCTTATCGGGCTGCTAACTGCAATTCAGGAGCTAGACTGGTCATACGTCAAACAACCAATCAAACCATCAATCAAACAACCAATCAAACCATCAATCAAACAACCAATCAAACCATCAATGAATCAAACAATCAACCAATCAATTAAACGATCAATCAAACAACCAATCAATCAACCAATCAAACGAACAAGCAATGAAACCATCAGTCAATCAAACAAATCAAACCATCAATCAATCAACCAATGAAACAATCAATCAGTCAATCAAATATTTTACTTTAAAAGGAATACAGCAATTTGCATCTGAATGGGAAGTAGATGTTGTGAGTATTTGCATGATCCTGTTTATCTCCCTTTGTTCAGTAGTCACCAATATACGTTTTGTTTACCCGTGTACATGATGGTAGTTCTGACCCATCGTTGTATTAGCTAATACTTTGTTAATATTACTTATTTTACTTTCCCAGTTCATGAATAATTGTGTTACTTGTCTGGTGTTTTAACCCTTACAATGCTGTCTCATTTGTTTATTGTCGCGCCTGCTTGCAGACAGCGCGATATAGTCGACACATTGGCGTACGTACGTACTGCGTCCAAGTTTTTGATTAAAGTTTTTGGTATACTATCAAAGCCTTGGCAGGCGTGATATGCAGGCCATGGCCATCTAGCTTTATATTTGCCCCATACAAGAATTGTGATATGCAGGCCATGGCCATCTAGCTTTATATTTGCCCCATACAAGAATTGTGATATGCAGGCCATGGCCATCTAGCTTTATATTTGCCCCATACAAGAATTGTGATATGCAGGCCATGGCCATCTAGCTTTATATTTGCCCCATACAAGAATTGTGATATGCAGGCCATGGCCATCTAGCTTTATATTTTGGCCCCCATACAAGATTGGTGATAGCAGCCAGGGCCAACCTAGCTTTATAATTTCCCCATTAAACAAGAATTGTGATATTCAGGCCACGGCCATCTAGGCTTTATATTTGCCCCATAACAAGAATTGTGATTATGGCCATGGCCATGGCCAACCCTAAGATTTATATCAGGCCATGCCCCAAACAAGAAATTGTGATATGCAGGCCATGCCATCTAGCTTTATATTTGCCCCTCCCCATACAATTGGAATTGTGCCCCATATGATATCAGGCCATGGCCATCTAGCTTTATATTTGCCCCATACAAGAATTGTGATATGCAGGCCATGGCCATCTAGCTTTATATTTGCCCCATACAAGAATTGTGATATGCAAGCCCCATGGCCCATCTAGCTTTTATATTTGCCCCAAACAAAATTGTGATATGCAGGGCCATTCCATCTAGCTTTATTAGCTATATGGCCACCATACAAGAATTGAAGATATGCAGGCCATGGCCATCTAGCAAAATTTATATTTGGCCCCATACAAGAAATTGTCAGATATGCATGCCATCAGGCATATTTGCCCCTTTACATCTAGCTAATTTGCCCCATACAAGAAATGTGAATATGCAGGCCATGCCATCTAGGCTTATATTTGCCCCATACAAGAATTGGTGATGGATGGCCATTAAGGCATTTGGCCATGCAACCAGCTTTAAATATTTTGCCCCATACAAGAATTGTTATATGCAGCCATTGGCCCATTAGGCTTTATATTGCCCCATACAAGAATTGTGATATGCAGGCCATGGCCATCTAGCTTTATATTTGCCCCATACAAGAATTGTGATATGCAGGCCATGGCCATCTAGCTTTATATTTGCCCCATACAAGAATTGTGATATGCAGGCCATGGCCATCTTAGCTTTATATCTAGCATACCCCATGATGTGATATGCATGGCCATGGCCATCTACTTTTATATTTGCCCCATACATTGTGATATTTGACCCCATACAGTGAATTGTGATATCAGGCCATGGCCATCTGCTTATATAGGCCCCATACAAGAATTGTGTATGGCCAGGCCATGGCTACTAATAAGCTAGGATGACCCCATACAAGAATTGTGATATGGCCAGGCCATGCCATCCCCTACTATATGCATATTTGCATACAAGAATTGTCTCCAATTAAGTGAAAAATGAAAAACAGCAGATGAAAATGTTTGCTTCCTGCCGTGTAAGGGTTAATCCAGAATTGTTGATTCTACAAATCACCATGTGGGATCACGCTGTCTATTGTTTGGGTTCCGCGTAATGGCGGCGCCCATGAGTTGTGTGGTAAATCTTATTTTTCATCAATATGACTGCGGATTCTTCCTTTTAATAATGATCATGTTTCATGTAGAAATCGTAATGCTAGTGGCATGAATATGATCATTAAAAGTAAGAAACCGCAGTCGTATTGATGAAAAATAAGATTTATTATATACCCAAGGGCGGATTCATTGGGGGGGGGTGGGGGCGGACACGCGCTCGCCCCCCTAAAATTCGCCGAGTAAAGATTTTTTACAAGTTACAAGGCACGTTTCTACGTTCGCGTTGTGAATTTATTGTTTATTGGGGTTGGGGTTTTTTTTTGCTCCAAAATGCGCCAGAACGCAGGAAATGCGATGTAGATTTCAAAGAATTTCTGGACCCCCCTAGCGCGTTCGATAATATAGTCATGTATTGCAAAATAGTTACGCCCCCCTAACCCGAAATCCTGGATCCGCGCCTGATACCTACCCATGAAATACATAGTTATACGATGTAAATAAATAAATAGGTCATATTGTCAATCGATGAAATAAACATCTTCTGGTGAAAATACGACTACTTCCGCTATCTATATTCATAACGCGCACCTGCAGTGCCGGACTGCAAATAGGCTGCAAATACACATTCATTACCGTATAGTCTAAAAAACTGCTAATTTCCATGGAGCGGTATATAATAAATAGAATATTCATATTTTTTGCAACGAATATGACATATATGTTCATCTCGTGGTGTGAAATGTCCATAGAGTGCCTAATGGCACTCGTGAAATATGGACATTCCACACCACTCGATGAACATATATGTCATATTCGTTGCAAAAATATGAATATCCTATTCACCTCACAGCTCACAGGCACTGCCATTACAGAAAAACCAAAACAATAGACAACGTGATCCCACATCGTGCAAAAGTTACTTGCTTAAAACCCTTACACTGCTATCTTTAATTTTTTGTTGTCTGCTGTTTATTTTCTATTTTCCATCAAAAACATGCTTTGACAGCACTTTAAGAATAATTTATAACATGGTTTGACAGCATTTTAGAATCATTTCCAATGGAAATGATGCTCAAGTGCTGTCAAACCATGTTTTTATTATTGAGAAATAAGTTGAGATATAAAGCAACAGCAGCCGACCATTGTTTTGTGAGTAGCGGTGTAAGGGTTAATGATTCCTCAGTAGACTTATAACCAAATGTATACAGGGCTCCAGATAAGCTGTGTCTAAAGAGTATTATACCCCCTGATTAAAAATTCAAATGCATATTTCACTTTTGCAAATGAATTACTGAATGTATTGCATGTTTTTATGCCACCGGGTTTCGAAGAAACGGGTGGCATATAGTTTGTGGACCGTCCATCTGTCCGTCCGTCCGGGCACACATTAGGGTACTTATGTGGCTAGCCCCACAGGGTTATGGACTTGGTAAAGGATAGGGTTGGTTACAATTAGCCACCTAAAAAATCCTTTTATGTGGCTAAAAATCGTTTTATGTGGCTAATATTTAACATGTGATAAGCCACATAAGTATAGTACTGTAAGAACGTCCGTCCGTCCGTCCGTCCGTCACACTTTTCGGTTAACCACTTTGTTAGTTTCTTTCCAAATTTCGGTTAACCACTTTGTCACAGTTTCTCAAATTTTCGGTTAACCACTTTGTCACAGTTTTCTTCTTTCTCAAAATTTCGGTTAACCACTTTGTCACAGTTTCTCAAATATGCTGCAGTGGCATCCGCGTT